>JALRME010000055.1:0-87525 GCA_026120035.1 Coleophoma eucalyptorum
TCATAGGGTTGGTATAGTAGATTTAGTAATTTCATATAGGGTAGTTAAGAAAGTGGTACACTCGCTTGTATGGTACACTCGCTTATCATATACGTTATAACTAGTTATAGATTATGTACTCATTGAGCTCATGCTTAGAGATCGCCAAACTTAGAGGTACTGTCATGGCAGTGTTGTTACTAGTACCGATCGGAATAGAAAGTGGAATGTTTGTTAAATATTGCTTATTTATTCTCAGGGTGTCGGAATGACATTTACAATTCAATCACGAGTCCAAGTCACATGTTACAGTTCTGAGCGAGGGAGGTATCAATCAATCCATACCTCCCTGCCTCACACTCTCTTCAATACACATCTATCACCTATGAACCGGCTTTGCACCTGATGACATACTAGTGGATTCTTACGCTACTTAACGTAAATCAACACGGGTTGTCAGCAAAATATATACCCAGTCATCAACGCGTTCGAAATTTAAAGAGTTTGGGTGGCCAGGAAGCCTATTTCACTTCACTCCTGGCCAGACTGTACTGTAAGTTTAATTTACAACATGATTAGAGATGGCTCAGCAAAAGATTTTCTAGCTATGACCGCTGACAGAGCAATATGCTTATTTCGAAAGGCTGACCTGACGCTAAAAAGAATATTTGTGCTAGACGGTAGGATAGTCTATAAGATGGAAAGTATTCCAGGCATAGCCGCTGGTGTGTTCTTCAAATATTTAGCTTCATCATGGAGTCTATTTCAACCACTCAGGGTATTAATCGATGTTTCACTCCGACAGATGTGGCAATCCGTACAGCCTTCAACCCTTTGGACAATGCCTCTCGGGAAGTAGAGGACTATATCAACAATCATCCGATGGTAGTCAAGTTGCGATCGCAGCCTAAATTCGTAGAGACTAGACCTCATTTGAATATCCCCCAGTCAGAGATTCGGTATAATCTGACTGGACGAACTCTTATGGGCCCCGGAAAGATTGTGGTGCCACCCATTACTTGGATTGAAAAGGGTGGGAAATCCCTAGTTCAAATATTGTACTTAGGTGCGGATTTGTGTGGTCACCCCGGTATTATCCATGGTGGAATGCTTGCAACAATGCTAGATGAGGGGTTCGCGAACTGCTGCTTTTCTGCACAATCAGACCAGGCCGGTATGACTGCTAATCTGAATATCAACTACCGCGCTCCACTTTTAGCTGGTAGCTATGTGGTACTACGGGCAAATATAGTCAAGGTACAAGGTCGCAAAGTTTGGGTTGAAGGACATATTAAAACTCTAGTCAGTGAAGGGAGGGCGCCTGTCTTAATTGTGGAGGGGTCTGCGCTTTTTATATACAAATAAATTAAAACAATAAACGGTAGGTCCCAAATACCTTACCTCTATATTGTAGCAACTGACATTACGACTAAGACATTCCTAGTACCAAAGAACTCTGTTGCGGCATAAATGGCTATAACTGGAGGATAATCTAGAGGATAATCTAAGTTTCGGAATGTCATTTACAGGTCAATCACGAGACCTAGTCACATGTTACCTACAGTATTCTTAGCGAAAGAGGTACTAATACCTCTCTGCCTCACTCTTTTCAATCAACATATTTGCACTTCTTATGAACACCACTTGGACCTGATTTGACTTGATAGTCACTTATTACGTTACCTGACGTAAAACAACACTAAGCCATTATTAAGAATAGGTGTCTCGGTCTGATCACCATGTAAACATAACCAAATAAAGCAGAAATAAAATTTCTATGCCACGTTCAAAACAGTATTTTAAGTTAATCGTAAGCTGGCTGCCCCCACTTGGACCCACCACACACACCACCACATCCAGTGGTAGTAAGTCATTTGGATATGGCCACCGGGCCGACTATTCTTCCACATCGTATTCTACCCCGTGATGTGTCCTCAATATAATGCTGGAACTCTAGGCTACACCTATTTTGACACCAATTTTGAAGTCCATAATGTCTCAGCAGACCTCCTCTGGGGTATCACCTGCCCCTAGAATTATTTCTACCCCTAATCAGCCCTCCGTGCCCAATATGAAGAGGCATATCAGTACATGGATAAGTTAGTAGGCCTTGGGTAAGTGCTACTTCACTAGGTAGCACAAATTTTTGGGCTAGCTGAGAGGACTTTCCGGAGGCATTGTAAGGATCGGAAGGCCAAATTCAACGACGAAAAAGGACCAGAACCACTTCTAAATACACAAGAAAAAGAGGCTGTTTCTAGGTACATTGAACTACAGTACTATAGTGGCTTTCCTGCTACATTTGCTATAGTCCAAGGTACTATTGGAAAGCTTGTTCAGTTCTGGAATCCTAATTTCCTGCTTCCGTCAAGGTCTTATACATAGGAATTCCTACGTACTTTAGAAATCAAAAGAGTCAGAATTAAGCCCTTGGATAATAAAAGGAAATCAGCACAAGATCATGCTAAATTCGTCTCGTGACAGGGTGCGTCTCGGGACGCAGGGACTTACGTTATCTATTGGTTGATCTATATACCTCTTATTTCAATTGTAATAGACAGGTCAAAATGGTAAGGTAATAATGTAGATGATTCTTCTAAGTGAGTGTGATGGAGGTCTTATAAATACTCCTATTGAGTATCGATTCGACCACCGTAGTGATACAGATATAGGGCTTGCATTCGAGTGCAATCACGGGAACAAGCAAGTGGTATAACGATATTCCAAGTATATGCACATATAGGTGGTGTAGCGATATACCACTACATGCATGTGTTGTAACGATGTTACCTTACGTGCAGGTGGTATATCGATGTTCCAACATTAAATGATTTGACAAAAAAGCTGTCCCAGATGATAGACAACAAGATGGTGTGGAAAGAGAGGTTTGGGATGGCCAAGATTGTATTAAAGAAGCACGAAGTGGATAGTATCTACAGGAAACTCCAAAGTGCAACACAACTCTTATTCTTTGCATACCAGCTGCATGTAAAGTAGGTAAAACCTTTGACCGATATTGTTTTATTGACTTGCTTATTAGCTTTAGTGTGATATATAGAAACAATTGGATTTTATTACAGAGAAGGCAACTGTCACTTTCAAGGCCTCACCACTACTACGCCTTTTGATAGCCCTTCTGAAGGGACAACGCGGGGAAGACAAAACAAGAAGAATCCGTCCCAAGATCCATCTCATCCAATTAATCAATCACTAACTCATTGGCATAAACTTCCGGGTTATTCATCGAACCGACTTCGATATCTAGTAGGCTCACTGAGATATCATTACAAGAAAAATAAGCGGGATGATAAAGAAATGCTAGAACTTCGCGCCACGTATTTCTCACCGCTGTGGTTGTTCAGTATGGCTCCGGATATATCTGGCTCTCGCTATCTCTCGGAATGGCAATTCACTCTAAGGAAATATCGAATGTTACCTAGAACTCACAAATTTTTCGCGATGTCATCCCAAGGAGATATTATTGGACTTCAAGATATGCTCGCAACAGGCTGTGCCCGTGTCGAAAACAGAGAAGGCATAAGCGGGCAGACTGCTCTACATGTAAGTCAGCACGAGAGAGCTCGACGCAACACCTTCGACGTAGATAGCAGCGCGCGAAGGCCAACTTCAAATGTGCAGGCTACTTCAGGAAAGAGCCGACCCTCTGGCTTATTCGATCAACAACCAGTAATAACTCTTTTACTCATGCCTTGGATTTTGCCAGGCTATTTCCAAACAGGACCCCATTACATACTTTGAAATTCCGGGCATCGCACCTAACCTTCAGCCACAGGTGCCCGACATTGGACATAGCCCGGTTGCTCATTGAAGCCCCAGCTTCCGACATTTTTAATTGACGATACTAGCGCGATTGATCGCAGAAATGTACCAAAAGCCCTGCTACGCTATCTTCAAAGCCATATGTACCCCTCATAAGATACGTTACCATTCCAGCGACGTTTTGAAATTGCCTCTCATATACGCTCTGGTGGGTGGCACAATACCCCTGACTTGATTAGGCTAGCTATCAAGGGTGGCCGAGTCAGTATGAGTGGCTTTGATAAAGAAATAGTAACATATAAAGATCCCGTGGGATAGACGCTGCTTCACTATATTGCACTACACTGGAGTAAAGGGGATTTTGGTGATGATGGCCGTCGAAATATTAATGATCAGGATGAAGGGGTCGATGAGACTACCTGGAGGCGTCTATATGATGCAATTAAGTCTTTTAATATACTTTCGACTTAAAATTCGAAGGCACGAAGTTAGGCTTCGAATGAATTATGGATATACAGCAGAGAAAGTCTTGAGAGGTGCGCCACGCATGCGCAGTATGTAGTTCGCTAGCAAATTTCTAATATCTTGATATCATACACGCGTGCTGCGCAATGAGTTGTCTGATTTCAATCAGGGTTTGCAAAGACAAGCAAGCCAACATCCACGCCTGGAGTACGACAACGTACTTCAGACAGCTTCATTAAGAGGGCACGAGGCAATCGTCAAGCAAACCGACGTCAACGCCCAAAGTGGGCACTACGGTGACACATTCCAACCAGCTTTATTAGGAGGGCACTAGTTAGTTGTAAGTAAATAGATTAGTTTTGACTAAATAGTCTAATTCAGTTTATTTTGCTAGTATTTTGCATAGTAACCTAGAGTGGTAGAGTAGCTTAGACGGGCCAAGTAGAGGGCTTGAATACATGAATCTGAGAATGCAATCCCGTTCTAAATGTAGCAGCAGTGACTAGGTAGATCTGACGTAAGAGAAGATATAACACTCCAAAATTTTGGTAATAATCTCATCGTAGACTCTCTAAACCCCTTGCTAAAAATTAATCTGATAAATCCTATCTTCTCGTTATGGTACGATCATATTCATCCAAGGCCCTCATAACAGTACAGAACTGATCGCAAGATTACAAATTCTGTATATTCTCCTAACCTTGTGCTCTGAACCCAGTCTAACAAATAGTATACTTAACTGAATAATCCACCTAGGTCGTACCTGAGAATAATGCCAAGGTTGTTGGCTATGGTGACCACACATCCACCCATCCATACGAATCACAGTGACATCTGCAAATTTGCCAGTAAGCATGACGAGGGGTATAAGAGTGTTCTGGCGACTATCAGGAAATTGGCCAAGAAGACAACAGAGATCAAAACCAAAGTCGGTGTTAATGAATTTGCTATATTTCTGCGGTTATGATATTGATCTAGTACTTTAGGATTCTATTACCAATATCTGGAATAATAACGATAATACGAAAGTGGGCTAACAAGTTGACTAACAGAATATTACTGGCGATTTCAATCTTGCTTGACCGCTAGTACTAGTCGTTGGAGTGAATGCGGTATGATTTGTTTCGTCTATCCTAAACTGGACGGATATTATCTTACCGTCTCACGTCCAAGATTGTTTGTGTGCCGCAGTCGTGCGGGCGATGATCGGAGGGGGGGTTTTAATAGTTGAAATAATGAATAGAGACTTGTCTGTCTCTAGACTCTGAGGATCCCATCTCTCTAAGTCCAGGTCGGCATTGTCTCTGACGAGCTTCCATGCACCTGACTGCGGTGAGTCAGTCGTGGGATACTGATGGATAAGTTTTTCAGGAGGCCATCGACGAAGTCGCAGAGTTGCTGAGAATGTCAATATTTACACAAAAAATCTCAGCTGTGGTAACAAACCTGCACAATCATAACATCCCCCAGGCCTGGTGTAAAGACGATCTCATGTAGGAGAGCGCAAACCGGGATATAAAGTTGCTGCAATTCCTGTCGTTGCCCAAGAGTCATAGGCGGATCCACCGAAGCCAATGTACGAAACTATGATCGCTGGACGACATGTCTTAGAAAGAACGGCCAGAGAGACAACATAAATTATAAGAATCGAACCTCTTATCCTGCCAATCCGAATATTTCGGAATGCGGTTCACCTAATACGTTAGTAATCGGTCCATGGCCAAGAGAAGTCCAAGGCAGATACCATTGCAAGGTTTGGTAAGATCCAATTGACAAGCTTTGATGAAAACTTTTTCTCGGACCTATTGGCCAATGTATAGACGTCTGTTTTTTTGACACCACTGCCTTTCATTAACTTGTACGCTACAGGCGTCGGAATGTGATGGACTCCGTCCCAGCTGAGGAGCGCTGCACATGCGAGCCAAAGGTTGAGAGGACGGGAAGTCGTACCCGCCCAAGGTGGGTGGTGTGTGAGGCAGTAGTGTGTTGATGGGTCTGCTTGGTGCTGGCCTCTTGGGAAGGCTGTTGGGCGTCTGGTGAGTGAAGAAGCGAGAGGAATTGTCTCGGATGAGTAGGTTTTGTGATGTTGTGTTGTATTTCCTATCTTAAATGGATATGTCTAGTCTCTAGAACTTGCTGCCTCTCAAAAACTGCCCTCTATGGTATTGTACCGGCCACCTCACCTCTACGCCCAAACGATACGCAACTCTAAACACTCACTCGGGCTCTCGCAAAAACTGGCGTGCAACAAGCACGATATTAGCGTCGGCAAGCTTGCCCTGTTCATCTGTGATCCCGATTGTATCCTTCTTCTCTTGCACGATCGCTTTCGCCGTCTCAGCTTCAGTGATCATTCCCACCGATGAGCAAGTCCTTGATACCAGCCTTGAACAAAGCTGAGCGAATCTGGCCTGCAATACCGACCTGGAAGTTGTTGTGGGAGTTGATCTGCTGCTTCTCGTTGTTACCACCGGAACTGAGATCCAGAAGATCAACACCGATGGCTGGCAGTAGTTTTGCTAACTCAATGGTTTGTGGGATATCCCAGCTCTCTGGCTCACCGGACTCTTCCATCCATTCTGTTGCTGAGACACGTACAAGGAGCGGCGTGCTTTCAGGAATATCAGCGCGGACGGCTTTGATAACTTCTAGGAGCAGACGGATGCGGTTCTCAAAACTGCCTCCGTAGTTGTCGGTTCTTCGGTTGGAGATGGGCGAGAGGAAAGATGTAAGGAGATATCCTTGGGCGGCATGAATCTCAATGACATCAACACCAGCAACAATGGCTCTCTTTGCGCTGGCTGCAAAGCCTGCGATCACATCTTGGAAAGCCCTTGATCCCGAGAGGTTTCCATATTATCTCACTATTTAATATAGAAAAATATGTCCAATTTCAATCCAAAACTTGTTATCAAATAAAACACCCTGTAAGAAAAGAGTGCCAAGTGAAGGATGATCTTGATTACAAAAGCAGTTCATATATAGCACCGCCTGGAGTGAGAGCAATTGGGTGACATCCTAACTCTAGTCCAAGAGAATACAGAAATGGACTATAGCTATGGCAGCATTTGTATTAAAGGGCTCTGTGAATTACTATGCTATAAACTAAGACTGTCTTCCAATTACGCTTGACGGCGACGGCGTAAACGTAATTTTCTAGTACAAGGGTATTAGATTAAAGAGTAGCTATGTGACATGACTTCTATATAAGTATTGGAGATATCAATATGTACACTGGTTTGTACACGTCGGAATGCTATTTACAGGTCAGTCACGAGACCTAGTCATAAGTTACATGTTACAGTATCTTAACGAGAGAGGTACTTATACCTCTCTGCCTCACACTCACTTCAATCAAAATATATCTATCACATATGAATCGAATTACCTGATTGACATACTAGTCAATTCTTCCGTTACCTGACGTAAACCAACAGTAATTATGTAAGTTAATGCTACAAACAGAGGAGGGTATTGATACCCTCTTCCACTTTCACATTCACTTAGAAAAATCATCTACGTTGTTACCTCATTTTTGACTTGTTGTTCATACTGTTGAGATAAGAGGTATACCAAAACTTAGTTTGAGATACCTATATTCAAAGTACCCATCATTTTCCTCGGTAGGGCGGGTTTTTCATCAAATAGAGAGCGATGTCAGCTTCATATTTACAGAATTATTTGAACTATAAAGTTAGACAAACTGCGTAATATGGTAGAGCTTAAGAACACACCAACTCCTAATAACCAAGAGTTAATTCATAATATTAATTTCAACATATATCATTTCTTGCTAAGATAAGGTCACAGGAAGAGCTTATCCCTAAAATAAACTCTATTGGGGCATCATCCAGCAAATTATCAACACTAGAACAACAAGTAGTTCGAGTACAGCTTGTAAGACACCAAATTGCCATGACAGAGTAATAAACTTGCAAATACGACAGAGGTGGACTAAAATATTCATAAGCAACTTATATTGGAATAGGAAATCCTCTATACTTACTGCTAGTGGGCTCTCCTCGAGATATTTGGCACGACCAGTGCCTAAAACTTGTAAGAAAGAGAAAAATTCATCAAAATATTAAAAACTCTCACCAGAGATCATTCTCAGAAATCGGCTTTTGGCGTACAAGATGACAGGCTCCAATCGTTGTTGTGGATGCTATCGCAGAGGATATAATAACAATACCATTACTTCGTTTCCACCATTTCTTCATCTAAACTATTATAAGCAGTCATTCAAAGCAATGGTTTCTCTATCTCTTTCCTTGATTGACTTTGGAACAAAAGCGAGGCTAATAAGTGTTATCGCTATATTTGCTCCGCCAACGCACACAAATACTTTACAAGGAAAATCTGTAATAGACTTAGATATGTCGGTTGCGTTCCAAAATTCCAGTTTCAAGCTTTGAGGTGGTCTTGGATTTTGATCAGCATTTCTGTAAATGTGTATATAATGCCAATTCAAAATTACCTAGAATACAATACAAGTGCTGCTACCATCAGACTTGTAGCAGTTATGGAAATACATATTGCAATTGCCTTGATAAATTTCCATGAAATATAGAGGATAGAGAGTATAAGTATAGTTGATGCTGGCTCCACAAAGAAAGTCTTTTGAATATCCATACAGCAATTCCGTGGTTCTTTCTCTCTAGGAACGGAATCCATTGTTGTGTTTATGTTTCAGTTGTTATGAAATTAAGATTTTATAGTGGGGGAAAGGCTATTTTCTACTCGTAACTGTAGGCTCTATTTGTGTTAGCTTCGTTTCATCATAAATCTATATTGTTATCATACCCAATGGGAGCTACAAATTTCCTGATAAACCTTAGATCATTCTAAATTTATCTTCCCTCTATATTAATATAGGCTTCTTGACTGCTGGAAAGCAAGCTAGTTTTTATTTACTACCATTGTGTTAAGTATAGTAGCAGGTCAGTGGAGGTGTAAGCACGGAGTTTTAGACTATTCAACTCTATATAGACACTTGCATAAGTTAGTAAGGTAAGATGACTTAATTTGTCAGCTAGTAGCGATTTGAGGATAAGGTTATACACTGATAGCCATAATGTAAGAACTGCGATGATATATCCACCTATGAGAATCAAACTGACTTCATCCGATATGCTGACTTACATCAATTTTACAACGAATAAGCATCTTACTACATAGTTATGTCTAAAAGTAAAGTCATTACAGTAGAAATTCTCCAACTTTTATCCTTTATATCGTATAAATTCTTGGTGGGTTTTTATATAAATTTGGACCTAATGCTACTGCACTCTTTCCGCCTCCTGTAAAGCGGAGACAAGGCGGAGAGTATGACCTGGTAATATCAGCAAATCTATTACGCCTGTTTATCTGATAAATGAACTGCTTCCTCAAAAAATGAGACATCTGAAGTGCATACTAATACAGTACTGTACTCATCTTAAGATTTATGAGGCCGTATTTATGATCGATGGTGTGTTTGGTAGCACTTACTTAACTAGTACCGTTACACTAATACAGTAGTCATGGTAAATATGATAGGGATTTATTTTCTTATTCGCCTGACCTTGTGAGATTTGTGAAAATAGTCCCTTTGATTTCCTAGATAATATAGAACATGAATTAATGCCAGCGAGACTTGAACTTTGAAATAACATTCCAATATTGTCTCTTAAGTTGTCTTCTCTCGACCTCACTAAAATGCTCGGCGTAATTTATGTTTTTGATCGCAGTAAGCTCCTGAGAATCATTCAGTTTTAGACGTTAAATATTTTATTGAACTACACAAACTAAGTTTACACAAAGGGAAAACTGTCGTCTCTCAATATTTTGCCTCTACAATCTCGACCATCGAATACCTCCACAACATGGACCTGACAGCGCTGCAGAAATTAACCCCACTATGGACAGGGAGTTCAAAGTTTGACACAGAACTACGGAAAACGAAGTCTGAGTAGAATACCCTCGCAATATCAAGGCATTGTTACTTGAAATCTAACAGCAGCCGAAGGCGGGAGAGGTAGCAGATATGGAGACTTCTATTTGTGGGCATTTAAAGCGAGAAAAGATAATGTTGGAACATCGATATACCACTTGCTTGTTCCCGTGGTTGCACTCGGATGCAAGCCCTATATCTGTATCACTACGGTGGTCGAATCGATACTCAATAGGAGTATTTATAAGACCTCCATCACACTCACTTAGAAGAATCATCTACATTATTACCTTACTATTTTGACCTGTCTATTACAGTTGAAATAAGAGGTATATAGATCAACCAATAGATAACGTAAGTCCCTGCGTAGCGAAATACCCGCTGTGCCGAAAAAACCCTTAGTACTTTGACTTTAAATATATCTAAACCTATACACACATGGAAATCTTCTATACTTGTGTATAGGTTGTGTTATATACCTATCCCTGAACATCCCAAACACCCTTTAAAACATAATTTTATTGATGCCGTCGCACACGCAGCTGGTTTACAAATGGTCTTTATTTATCCTAAATTAGAGCTCCTCCACTCTAGCTCTACCATCCAGCTCTCATTACTTCGGATATTTTTAAAATGATTCTACTAGAGCTTTAGAGCATTATCCCTATACTAGACTATTAATCAGCCTTCGTGGGTGTTGTGGCGAGCAGGACTTATATGAGATCGCCACGCCGATCAGTACTTCCAATAGAAGAACTAGCCACTTATAGCTAAATCAGGAATAAATTACGCGGCCCGTTGTTACTGAAATAATTTTTGGTAAAGTATAGCGGGCATTAGCTTATATAATCAATGTCACTTGTGGCTGTGGCTGACCAAACCTGACTTTGGAATTTCAAAGGCAACTGCTGACACCATCACCTTTAGTCTGGTCAGCCGGCACAATTAAGATGGATCGATTCTTGTTCATTCATATCACTGTCTTCTTTTTCTGCTACAAGCTAGCATTACAAATATGATTAGGATTATCGACAGTAAAGTCCTATGGAGATGGCGTTACAGATATGTAATTATCCTGTTTGTAATGTATAGACTATAAACTTGGCCAGAATATTTCAGCTTAATCCGGTAATTTATACTATCATCAGAAAAAATTGGGCCTGGTCTCTCAACGCAAGAGTTTCCCTTGTCCCACTCTCCTATGCCACCTCCGTATACAGTAACAGATGTCGACATAGTAGGGAATTCTCGGCTATTATGATAGTTATCAGTAAACAATCGGTGAGGCTTTTGAATAGCTATCATTCCATGTGACGATGTTTTGTAATACAAATTGTAGACGTTCAACTTGACGTTTAGACTTGTGAACTGAATTTCATAGTTTTCTTCGTTATACGAGTGAGGATGAAGGCAGTCTCTAAATGCACCCCAGCCGGCCGTAGTAAACTTGCCAGTAGATAAAGTAACTATTGCCAATACCGGATCATCACCGTCAAGTGGCCTACAAAATTTATCCTCAGGATCTAGGACAAATTGTAGGTTTGATCCAAGTATAAGAAACTTCATTCCATCTTTGCTCCATATATCAAGCGGTTCTGTTTTCCGGAACAAAATTTTCCATATTGAGTCGAAATCTTTCCTGGAGCAGAGATAAGAAGCCATGCTAGAGGAAACACTTGTTGAAGAGTACTAAGGAGTAAGGACAGGTTGGAGATATTCTTGTTAGAAGAGAATAGCTCTAATATAAGCACTATGAAGGTACATATAAGCTGACAATCTTAGGATAATGGAGGGTTAATTTTATGTCAGATCCTCCTTCACGCAAACGCAAGAGGCCGTAAGACGAGTCAGAGATCATCTACGCTTCTGGTAACAGTTTCTGCTATCCAGAGCATGTCATCAATAATGATATGAGGCAGTTGCAGATAGAGCACGTCATCAGCTAAAGTAGGAATGCAAAAAAAACCAACTTGATTACTGTACTTACAGTAAAACGCGGATTGTGTGACGCGAGATTTATAGTTAACTTTTCCAATATTGTGGTCCAGGTGGATCTGTGGCTATGGCTTGTACCAGGGAGGTACTTGACGAAAGGCAGAATTGGCGATGACCTCTTCTTTATTCCTCTTTTTAAATTGCGCCAAAGTGTCAGCCGTGGCACCACACCTAGATGCTGCAAAGCATGTTTTGATCGACAATTTACTAAACAAAGGGTTTGAGACCAAGCTTATAGCCTTAAAGGACAAATGAAAAGTGTGCGCTGTCCAGAGAATCCATAGAAAGAGAGAGGTAGAACGAACTTGTATCGATGCGAGATGGCAAACTTTTTATATCGTGCAACAACGGAATGCCGACCTTCGAGATCATTATCTATATAGGATACGCAATATAGGCTTATCAACTTGTCTTTGGTGATGAGTCGGAAGTGCTGCGTGTAGGCGCTAGGGATGGTCTCTCCAGTCCAGATCACAAAGTTCAAAGGGATAACGAATGAAGTTATATCTAATGATTCTGAAGCTAGTATTGTACATAACCTTTCCCAACAGCTATACTTTATTTAAGTTGAGAAAATTTTAACAAAGAGTCTGCCGTTTCCCTCCCCTGCTATACTCTTTATAATGCATAAATTCTCTGGCCAAATGAAGCCAGTCCCGTTTAGAACGATTTGTCTCTGGACATCATTGTGGAGGTGTGACATACCGAACATGTCTGCAACGTGGAGTATATCTAAAAGTTTATCAAGATTCGTAACTTAACTGTGTTCTCGAGATCTTGATTTGGATAGAAGGGTGACCGGTTGACCTGGGCAGGTTCTGTTTTCCCGTAGTATACATAGCAAATCTAATTGTCATACTGTTGTTCCTCGACCAGGATGGAATCTTGCAATTTCTTTGAAACCAGAGTTGAATAGTGCCTTGAAATAAGGCGACTGGGCACTTAGCATCGACTTTGACGCTGTGATGGCCCGTCCTTGAACTACAAGCGTCTTCAAGTCGGGTAATTTGTCCCTTAAATATACAATGCTCATAGCTAGAAATTTCATAGGTCCACCATCACTAACTTCAGGCCAACGCAATCCGTCTGCTTCGAAACCAATATGTTTCGAACTTCGGTGATTGTTTGTAAAGACCGAACGTATTCAACAATCTTAAACATCATATCTGATGAAGCTTGTTGGAGAAGGACGTCAACGGATGCACCGACTCTAGTCTTACAAAATCGGTCTTTAAGCGTATCATTAGCCGCAAGGTAAATGGGCGAAGGCATCTTGTTGAAGGAGGAAGTCGACATCAGCACTGTGATGGCGATTGTTAAACGTGTCTTCGAGCAGTTTGTCGAGCCCGCAGGGTACTGGTGAGAAGAACACGCCATGTTGAAGGAGGAAGTCGACAGGAGGACGGTGATAGATTCTGCGAAATGTGTCTTCGAGCAGCTTGTCGCGCCCGCAGGGTACTCGTGAGAAGGACGCGCCATGTTCAAGGAGGAGGTCGACAGCGGGACCGTCATAGAGCTTGCGAAATGTGTCTTCGAGCTGTCAGTCAATATCTTCGTGTTGCCCCATAATGGGTCTTCGGTGAACGCTGTACAGTAGTGATAGAGCGTTTGGTGATTTCATAGACGATGAAACGAGATCAAGTGAAGTTATTTGTGATTTGCGGATACTTTGGGGTACAAACTGGCCAGGGGTGCACAGCCATATATCTCAAAGTGGAGCCCGCTTGAAATAGTTATCTGCAAAACTGGCGACACTCAATTCGCCTTCATCTACTATAGCTTTCCTACAATTTCGCTCGAATAACGTCTGTCCCTGCGTGCCGAAATGCACCCCGTAACGAGTACAAACCCAGAGTTTACTAATCACAATTTTTTTCTTAGCAGGTCTATGAATTTGTGCTTAAAATGTTACCTTCTTTAACTAAGTTAGTTAACTTAATAACTTACTACGTTCCTCTTCATACTAGACTGCGCAATTTGCGATTTGGCCTAGCGTACTTATAATTTTCGTAATGTCCTTCTTCCTGAAAGGCGTCTACTTTTGTGACGATAGCATTATTACTAATATAGCTCTCCAAGAAAATAGATAATTAAAGGTGAGGTCAGAAGGCCGAAACAAGGGATAAGGCCTATTCTACTTTTTCCCGTTGTACGATACAGCAACGTGGTATTAGTAAGGAGCTACAATATATATAGTAGAGCGAATACCCAACCCCGGCTAAGCAAACGTTTGGCTTAGTCTTAAACTCTTCTTTAATCAAAAATTCGATCAAAATGTACGTTGCAACGTCCAGTTGTGTCGGTGTAGTAGTGGATGATACGAAAACGCTAACTTTGGTAGGTTGAAAAGGAGGAAAGTGATGGCCACTAATTCTGGTTCTATATATCGCACTTCGTACTGCTCCCTCGGTACCTACATTTTACATGCTAATACATTTTCTATAAAGAACACAGTTTGATACAGTGGGACTAGAATGTTGTTCACCTAACTTATACGATACATTAACCGCAAATCCGTCAACACTGTATTTTAAGCAACGCAATCCATTCAACACTAACCTTAACTTGCTTTCTTTACGGTAGATAAGTACAGTACTAGGTCACCCAATTATAATCAGTCCAGGGGGTGCTATATATTAATATGAACTGCTTTTGTGATCAAGATCATCCTTGGCTTTGCAAAAGTTTCAGATGTCACTGGGCACCCTTTCCTTCCTTACAGGGGATTTCATTTGAAAACAAGTTTTAAATTGAAGTTGGACATATTTTTCTATATTAAATAGTGAGATAATATGGAGACCTTTCGGGATCAAGGGCTTTCCAAATGAATGGCATGCCCTGGCATAATCCTTCGGCATCAAACTTCCTGGAACTAACTAGCTCGCTGGTTTTCTCCATCTCTGCCTGAAATAACCGTGCTGCTTCTGCTGTTTTGCTGTTCATCTTCGCCAGCATTACTTTATCATTGAACATGTGCGTCAAAGATCGATTGGAATTGACATATCCAGGGCGTGCAAAGAGGGCAGTCAAGCCGATCTGCTGAATTGACTGGGTTGTATTGGGCAAGAAAGGGATGATATCTTTGACGCCCTTGGCTGTTGGAACTGGCTGATATATTGCAAATGGATGGAACGGTAGCGAGCCTGATGCCTCTGAAATATCATTTGTGTTAAGAGTTTGGTGTACAGCGCTACCCAAGAATGCAATGTGCGTAAGAATATTGACAAGAGTTTTTCTATTAACTGATTTTGGAAAGTCGTTAATCTTTGCGGGTACAGATTCGAGTATCCAAGCTTGCAACTCTTCATCCTGCGCGAACATAGAGGGTTGTGTATAATAAGAGTCTACAAAAGTTTTTATAAATGCTTGGATTGCGGCATGGATAATTGATGCGTCTTCGAAGAACGGGAAATTTTTGATCGGAGAACCAAACGTAGAGTTAATTAGACCGCGACTTGCGAGATTTTCGTAAAAGTAATTTGCCTGAAAGGCACCAGATACTCCTGAGTTATAAAAATCTGAAGCAGTCTGTGCAGCAGCATTTCCACTAAAGGCAAACAACCGGTCGATATAACCTCCCGACTTTAATAACACCTCAAGTGCAACTTGACGGTACGCAAAGAGCTGAGGGGTTACTAGAAAAATCAATACGACTGAGTAGCGTAGCGTTGAGATTTCAACTATGGGAAGCTTACATCTATCCAAAAGAGCCATCACAGGATGCTGTCTACTTAATGTCCTAAAGGCCGCTTCATAAACGATCTCGATGACGTTGTGGGTACCAGAAAGATGATACCATTGTGAGTGCCAGAAATCATTCAGATTAAACATCATTTTTGCTAGTAGCCAATCATTATCTGAGTCTGCAGGTGTATAAATCAAGCCAATGCTCATGTCGGTGCGAATAGCTAAAGGAAGGAAGTCTCCGTTCGTAGGGTGAATATAAAAATACGCGTCGCAAGCTGCAGCATATCTGTCAGTCCTCTGTAAAGTTGACTGATAACGATGATCCACATAAAAGAGGTTTCCCGACTCGAACAGTGATTTGACTGATGTACTGGTGACTTCATAGGCGATTGTATCCTCAAGCTTGAACGGAAGTGTATCTAGTGATGGTTGCAACCGTTTGATTGAATATGGGTTAACCGAAAGCCTTTCCATCGAGAACATCAAGTCATTAGTGTAATTTGAGAGAATTCCTAGATCAATACCGGAAGGTATGCTTTGGTTCCATTGGCCCTTATACAAGTTTTCGTAATCAGAAAGCTGTTTGATCCCTCCCGCCTACAATCTATCAGTCAACTTTGCACCGCATTTTCTAGATTTCACGTACTGCTATGATGGCTTCTGCCGCCTTCTCGTCAATTTTTGTCGCTGCCTGGATATACTGTGAGTCCAATGTAAAACTAGCAAAATCTCTCTCGGTTGTTGAGTTTCCTAAGAAGCCTGTCGGCCAGTAGGAGACATTTCCACATATCGAAGGCCCATACAAGAATCCTTCTCTTTTGTCTAAGATAGCACTTGATCGCCCAATGGTATCATCACAGCCCATTGGTAGACTGAATAGCCTAGTTGAGATAGATCTTTCTACATAATATGGTATACGGGAAGCCCTGGTCTTGATTGACGCTGCAACAGCTTCCAGAGAAAGGGCAAAATAAATTATCCATGAAAATCGGGTAGGCATAATTCTCTTTGTTAAAAGTGGAGGATTTGGACGAATTTAAGAGTATAAAACGCATCAGAATCTTGAAATACCCTTTGTCGGGTCAGGCTGATTTATGAAATTGAGAGGTGTAAATGATCATATGGGACACAGTCTGTCTCTCTCTGCTTATTCAAGCAGATCTGACGCCTCCTAAGATCAGTTCAGCACCATTATCCTCGTCTATTCATCATCTTTTAAATCTTGAAATTTAAGCTTAGTCAAGAAATAAGTTAATGTTTTGCAATACTGTCCTAGATCTAGCTAGCTAGTTGGTGACAGACTTTAAATTGCAGCTATCTCATGCTCATACAGTACCACTGATGAATTACTCTGAGGCGGGAACACAATCAATGCGGGAACTCTGTGATTTAATTTGGACCCATATTTACCCGGAACTAAGAACTGTTACGGCTTAGCTGACTTAGACCCGCATATCCCCTGCTCTGTGGGGGTGGGGTCAGCAGCGTCAAAAGTGGAATGCTGCCTGAGGATCTAGCTGACACTCCAAGGAGCCTCAGAGCTAAGGATTCCAGCGGACAAATTTGCTGACTTAATTGCACTGCAGACGCCCTTCGA
Organism: Coleophoma eucalyptorum; assembly: GCA_026120035.1. Classification (NCBI taxonomy): domain Eukaryota; kingdom Fungi; phylum Ascomycota; class Leotiomycetes; order Helotiales; family Dermateaceae; genus Coleophoma; species Coleophoma eucalyptorum. The sequence goes on from JALRME010000055.1 coordinate 17,436, forward strand.
TTGTGTCCACCGCACGGCTGACATCTCCAACATACAATACGACATGTGGTATATCAAGAGTTTCTGAAGGATTAGGCGACGTTGTCGGCTATCAGTACATCTTTTCTGCTTCGTTAGCTGCCCTCCACCTCAACAAACACTCAAAATAAAACAGACCGGAACTACACGCGAGTATACAAAAGAATTCCGCGCATTCGCGCTACGCGCTCGCTAGAACGCTAATCCGCTAAAAGCGTATTTTTACAGTGGTCTCAGCGACGAGGTTAAAAATGTCATCTACATAGAGGACAAACCTAACAGCCTGGAAGACTATATACACAAAGAGCCCAAGTTATAGACGACAGAATCCTAGCACGAAAGGAGGAGAAACAGAATCTTAGTTAAACCCTTTCGTCTGTTCATCAAAGAACACTATTCCAAGGTAAGAGTGGTGGAGCTAAGCCCGTTCTGGGTAGAATGGGGTGTTCAACTCCAATTCACAAGTCATAATTAGGTTGTAAAAATCTAGCTAGCTAAATTATCGCACTTGCTACGTATGTTAAAAATGGGAATGTCATCTCTTGTGATCCCAATTTCACTGATCTAAACGCCGATAGCCGCCGATGTCATCCTATCCTCAGGCAGTGATTTCACTTTTGACGATGACCCGCACTGGTCTAAGGGGAAAGGGTCTGAGAATCTATTCCGAAGCTGTTCTTTAACTATTTCTCTACAAGGGTTTGATAATCAGTTTAAACATATTGTCACAAGTGTCTTGTTAAGATCATCAAAAGCTTCTATTGCTACCCCCCCTGCTCTTTTATGACTATCAACCTATCCCCAGAATTCGGAACCATAGAATGGAATAGAGTCTCTATTGAGTTCAAAAATGGCTTCTAAGTTCTAAGACATGGAGCACAAGGAAGCTGTCTGCTGGATTAATCCAAACAAAAGTAGGAGGTACGAAATGTACCGGCCTATTTTCCCACACATAACAGAGAGACTAAGAAAACACAAGTCCAGAAACCTCGAAACCTTCTCGAATGTCTTTGAATTCGCCAGTGAGAATTTATCAGGATTCAGGCCTATCTACAGCATCATCATCAACGTCATCATCCCCTACTACAGACGGAGATCACATTTCAAGGCAAAGATGGTGACATCAAGGGAAATATGGTGGATGAACCAAAACATGATGCACAATAATAATAGTGCCACGCCCCCTTTTTTGAGTCAATTTCCATTCCAGATTACGTGCATTCCATTGTAGAGATGGTAAGAGAAGGATTCCCGCCAATTTCTAAGCCACTTCCTGCCCTGCTTCAAGGGCAAGAGTATGATGATATTCCTGTGGAACCAATACCAAAGGAAACCTCAACATTTGAAAAACCTTCGCTGTCATACACTTGGTTCCACAGCCTCTGGGCAAATATAATCTCAGCAAAATGGGCAGAGAACCTACTACCTGTTATTAGGGAGTCATCGGCGCCAACCGAATCCCTAAGCTATAACACAAAAGATCCTAGTATATCAAAACCAAACCCATCTCTCTCAAATTTAAGAAGGGCAAGTTCAGGTAAGCTGCCCATAGTTTGATAGACTTGTATGCTTACAGTAGGAGGTAACTGGCACGCACGGAATGATTCGAAGAAGAGTCGCCCTTTAGATCCTCTACCTAGGCTTAGCTGGACGGATTGGCCCCCGGAAGCTCTTCTGAGAGCTGTTGGTGGACCTTTGCATGAAGAAGATGTATCTCCTGAGATTACTTCTTCGTCTGATGGGCCAACGCGGTCGATGGTTGACAATATGCTTAGAGAGCTTATGGAAGACGCGCTTCTTCAGGCTGATGATCTTGATGAAATTGACTTCTGGACAACACAATTTGCCGTTGATGCCGATTTACTTCGGAAAGCGGTAGACTGTAATCTGTTCAAGATTAATCCACCTGCCTGGGAGACGCTTGCGTACCTCTCAGGAGACGGATGTAAGGTCGAAGATATTCGAAGACTTTATCTTGAAGGACAGAATAATATTAAGATGCTAGGGTTATTTCTCCTATCTTGCGAGATTGAGGATCATCGAGTATCTCGAGCTCTATGGAGAATATGGGCCTACTGTATTCTATCAGTTGACGCCATGGTTACTGGGGAGTGTATCGCTATGCAGGTGGCGTGGTTACGTGGATCAACGGTGGACCGAGCTTTATTGGGCAAGGCTAGGCTTGATGATGTTGGCACAAATATGAACTGGAGATTATGCCGTACCAACGGCATTTTTGCGCAGAGCAATAATTGTCTTCAAGAAAACGATGTAGACGACATGATACAGATCTGGGACCTACTCAGGCAGAAGTGGTTGGAGGTTATGAATAGAAAACATTGCGGTGAAGGTATTATTTAACGCTCTACATGTATAAATATGATGAACTAACTCCAAAAGTCATAGACCACTGTATGATGCATATCTTCTCACATGTTTCGGGGCCAAGAGATATTTTGAGTATTTTGGAAGGGTCCTTCTCTTCCTCTCTTAGCTTTCACAGAGCATTCCGTATAACCCATAGGAGAAGTAAAGTAGATATAGATTAACGTCTGTCCCTGCGTAGCGAGACGCACCCTGTAACGAGACAAATCATAGGTACTTCGAGTTCAAACGACTCCGAATCTACGAATATATCAAAATTTTAATATAGTTTTATTTTAGTTGCATTGTATACCTCTCCCGCATACTCCTAGCTTATTAATTCCAAAAAATTTAATCGCGTCGTCGCTGCCTATCTGAATTATAAGGAACCTCTTATTATAGTGTAATAGGTCCCTCGACCCACGACACCACCATTAAGCTCTTCTCGCTTTTCAAACCCATAGAAAGATTAGGTATCGGTTTCCGAGTATTATTACGAAGCTAAGAAATCAATATCAGTGTTGTGGAAGCCAGAGCGCCCCATGTCATACGACGTCGCTACATGGGCTGATACCTCTTCAAATCAAGCGATCAAAGATCCTGGTCAGCGGCGGTGTGATTGTAGTGATCTCGGTTGAATTGTAATAAATGTGTGGCTGCTAAATGTGCGGCTGCTAAATGCGTGGCTGCGACGTTTGTGGCTGCGCGAGATCTTGCCGGAAATCCCCACCTCCCGACATCTCCGAGCAGAGCAAAAAGTGGCCCTGTTCGGAGCCAACAAAATCGCCCTCTTGGGGAAATGCTTCTGTGCGACAAACTTCCGACTTTTCACTTCCGGCTTTCACTTCTTCTCTCTTTACGCTTTACAGTAAAAGTCGAATCGGTGTCAGTTGAAACAATCAATGCTAATTTGTGCAGCCCCACATTTTACTACACTAATCCACTAGCTGCAGTTGTATCCCTGTTTTAGCTCACCACCCCTGCTCCCGTGGAATGCTCAGCGACCACTAAGACTAACCAATATCGGGCAGATGCCTAAGCAAGCCATCAGGCAACAGCTTAGCCTACCATCCCGATAATGCTGAAGGAAGCGCAACTCACCCAGAACACAGACTGTCTCTTAAACACGGTCTTCAAGTTGAATAAGTGAAAAAAATCGAAGTCCATATTATCATGTTGTGTCAGTATTGCGAGAACTTGGAAATCGCGGATTATGTTCGGAAAGACATTGTGTACAACCACCAGCCAAGCTGGGTCGACCTGGTCCAGTCGGCCACGAATGGTTGCCAGCTATGCGAAATGCTAAGAATAGAGTTGATCTGGCAGACACCCTCTTCCTCTCTGGAAAACGTTCCCTCAGGAATAGTTTCCATCAGCTCTCTCTTTGTAAGAAGATACTCTGTTCTGAGCGACTGGGATCCGAAACCTAGCAATGCAAGTGGCCAAGTAACGAATGTACATGCGACTCTAGCTGGCCGCGCCGGCGAAGCAATAAGTTGGCATGCTGTGTTGACGACTTTCCAACGTAGAGGTATTCAAGTATCGTCCTAGCTTGTGTAGAACTCCTCAATGCTGATACACCAAAGAAACGGAGAACCCTGATCCTCGAGTGTGTGGCCGAGATGCTGCTCCTCATTCGGGCGATGAGGCTTGTTTTGAATGGCTGCAGCAGCGGATTGTCGAGTGTACATCGGGAGGAGAGCACAATATCTGTCCTAGGGTTCCAGATGGGTCGACTCGACTTCCCACTCGTGTTCTAGATCTTGAACTTGACGATGGAACTGAGGATCTTCGTCTTCATGAGTCGTCTGGCGGCAACGGGGTCTATCTGACATTGAGCCACTGTTGGGGTTCAGGCGTGAGACCTTTGACGACTACGCATAAGACGTTGAATGCACGACGGCAGCATATTTCGTTTGCGGACCTTCCAAGAAGCTTTCAAGATGCGGTAAGGATTGCCAGAAGACTTGGCGCAAAGTATCTCTGGATTGACACCCTCTGCATTATTCAAGATTCTAGTGCGGATTGGTCTACGGAATCAGCTCAAATGGCCCAGATTTACCAATCTTCTCTTCTTACGCTTGCATTTTCAGACTATCAAGACTGTCACCAACCAATACTGTGCCCCAGGCCCGAAGTTCCCTCCTGCAAATTAGAAAAGAATTTATCCAACATTCACTTGCGATCACGTTATTTCAGGACCCCAGGCGCCCACTGTGACTTCATCGGTTCTTCGATATGCATCTCATACATGCTTGGTCCATCAAGCTGTCTCGGTAGTCGTGGATGGGCTTTCCAAGAACGTACCTTAGCACCCCGAATCATTCACTACACGACCCACCATCTCATCTTCGAATGCCGTACTTGTGTCGTCTGCGAAAGTAGCATCGAGTCTGAAAAAATTTATGACCGCTGTACTTCTCACCTTCACACAAAGCGGGGTAATCAAACCTTCTGGCTGCAGTCCGTAGAACGATATTCGTTATGCAAGCTTACCTTTCCGTCGGATAAGCTACCTGCTCTTTCAGGTGTCGCGCGTACTGTGGGCGAGGCCTTGGGGGATACGTACCTTAGTGGAATATGGAAGGAAGACTTTCATCGTGGCCTGCTCTGGACACCGGGGCTAGGCGCTATACCTGTGGAAGAGTATAGAGCTCCGTCATGGAGCTGGGCTTCAATTGATGGAAAGATCGAACATAGTGGGTGGAAGAAAATGGGGAACCAAATACCCCATGAACGTGATATGAAGCTCTTGGATCACCAGATTCATGTGAAGACTTCTGATCCTTTGGGCCAGGTTGATGAGGCGTCGTTGTTGGTGGAAGGATATTGCACCGAAGTAGAGTGCGAAGTGCAGACTGGCGAGACTGGCGATATGGTGACGAGGCTTCTTTTATCCCCGCAGCTGGAATCTTGCAGCTCAGTGCTCCCGGACTGGATATTCAATAACCCAAGAAGATGCTCTGTACCTAGGAAATATCTTCTGTTGCAGATGAGCAGATGGAATGATGAGAAGTATAGGGTAGTCGACAAGAGTGCTCTCGAGTGTAATGTACGTTTCCCTTTTATCGCATGCATGGTTCTTGAGGCTGCCATCGAGGTTGAGAGATCATATCGTAGGATTGGCTTGGCAGAAATTGAAGCAGCTCAAGAAATAGGTGGAATTAATTGGAAGTTGGAGAAATTGACGCTTGTGTGAAAGGTGATATTCCCAACCTGGAAAGCAAATGTGACAAAGAAGATAAATGTTATAGCTCTGGGGACTGCAACTATAGCTCGTGACGTGGCCGTGATTTGCGTCGATGCCTTGCGCAGCAACGATCGTAGCGTATGCGTTGGCGTAGATGGAGGCCATCGAGTCAAGGTGTAATTCAAGCGTTTTCTTATCGTCTTGAATAATATAAATACTATCAACCCACAAATATCTCTTGCCAGGCTGATGACATCCTTAATGGCCCTAGGAAGAGAGGAAACATATGCAGGAAGACCCAAGGCGCCGTGCTGTTGGAATTCGTTCAGGTTACTTGTTGACAGCTTGAGAGCCTGTGTTCGACCCCATACGTAGCTTAGTGCTAGATATAGCATAGCATGTGTCGCTGGGATAATGCACATCAATGCGGTGTCGATCAGCCGCCAGGAAGGCCGTGCTCTTAGCAGCGAGCTGCCTCTAGGGGAGTGATTATATATCTCTCCATGATCTCTTTCGCATTGTAGCATTCGATCACGGAGTCTAGCAATATCTACCCACTGTCGATCAACTGGGAATGCGTACCCGTATGGTATCGCGTCTTCATCGTGTCCTTCTATTAAACGTCCGAGATATTTGTTGAGAACTTCGTTTGTAGATCTCACGCTTATTTCAACAGTATTTATGAAGTATTCCAATACAATTACATCATCCCATGGAACGTGGCTTTTTTTCTCATCCTGGGAGCAAAAGATGGGACGACAACGGTCACAGCACCCCTTTGCGACGGCTGAAAATTTCCCAAGGAGTTCCTCGCCTTGCGATGTAGTATCTGACATTATCCGCCGGAGCTTTTCACATATATTACAGTCGGCGCTAAAAAGTCTCCGCGTGTTTCGCGAATTTCGCGTTCCGACGCGTCTTCTAATTCTAACACCTGATTCCTACATCCACATAATGCCTACACCACGACGTCCTCTAGGTGTAATAGACTCAAATATTACGAAGAATAAGGAGCTAAGTGCTTACGAGCGAGGCAAAATAGTAGCAGCAGCTCAATTTAGTTTTACGACGCCTGAGATCCAGAAGGTACTAAAGCACCCGGAATCTACGATCCGATACACCTTACAACTTAAGTCAGAACGTAATGAAGGATTATCTAAACCTCGATCCGGCCGGCCAAAATGCTATACAGAGCGTGATGAACGAGCTATTCTACGATATATTCGATTAAATCCAAAGAATTCGTACGAGGACGTCCGGAAAGACTGTGGAGTTACATTTTCGAATACTATCCTTAAGTCGATTTTACGAAAGCATGGAATAGCCAATTGGCGAGCTAGAAAGCGACCACACCTTACACCTGAAGTAGCAGCTAAGAGGTTAGCATGGTGTAAAGCTAGGAAGGATTGGGGCTGGGCTGACTTCTTTAAGCTGATCTGGAGCGACGAATGTTCTTGTGAGCGTGGAGCCGGCTCTAAGCAAGAATGGTGTTTTCGTACAAGTATAGAAAAATGGCTACCACAAATGGTCCAAACCTATAAGAAAGGAAAGGATATCTCTGTTATGGTTTGGGCTGCATTCTGTATACGAAATGGACAGCTCTGTCGCTCAGATCTATATATTATGGACCGCGATTTCGAGGCAAAGAAACATGGGTATTCGGCTTGGTCCTACCTTGAAGTTTTGAAGGATCAAATGCCTAGAATTTGGGAACCTGGCCTTGTATTTATGCATGATAATGCCCCAATCCATGGTGCAAATACCGTACGAAAATGGCTTCAGGAAATGGGTATTCCAGTGACTGATTGGCCACCTTATTCGCCTGATTTAAACCCTATAGAACACCTCTGGTGGCACCTAAAGGCAAAGGTCAAGGAGTTACATCCAGAGCTCGACAAAATGGGGAAATCTGAAGAGACCATTTCTGCGTTAGAACGAGCTTTAATTGAAGCCTGGCAGGCAATTTCTAACGAAATATTCATGAATTGCCTTAAGAGTATGGAGAAGAGGCGTGACGCAGTAATTGCAGCAAATGGATGGCATACTAAGTACTAGGATCACTAGTTTTTTCAGGGATACTAGAACAGGTATTTTTAATCCTACGTAGGAAATCTTAGCTTGTTTTATCTATTGGTTGTGTTGTTATGTAAAGAATACGAATAAGTGATAGTAGAAAAAGAGGTGGCACGCGGAGACTTTTCGGCTAGTACTGTATATCGAACGGAATTCGACTAAAGCATCTATAAGTTAGCCTTCCAAAGCTTTCTAGGTGTGTTTCCCAATGAGCATATGACCTTGCTGAGGCTGAAACCAGTAGGCAGATTGAAGCTCTTCAGAAATCTTGCCAAATACCTCTGTTTGAGGGCCCAAAATCTCGTAAGTTTATCCATATCAGTCCTGTAGCTGTACCTCAGCCTAATCGGAGTCGACTATGCCAAACATTTCTAGGCATGGTATGGCAATGTTTGCCTAGGACGATTGAGTGGGTTTCACGCCCCGCAGGCATTCAGCGACACCATTGACGCAAGGCTACAAGTACCTTTCATCTGATTCAGTACAATTGCCAGTCTCATTCTTATTGATGGAACCACGGTAGTGTTCGAGGGACTGTGAAGATGTTTCTGAGGCTCTATTAATGTTCTTGCCTCAAGTCACAGGCCATATGACCATATTATCCCGCCGTCGCGATGGTGATGTAGAAGGAGACGAGTGACGGCGCTCCAGTGCCCAGGCACCAGCGTGCTTGCTCTCTGCCGATAGAATATTCGACAAACCTGCTCTTACGCCATACACGTGACTGCGCCTGAGACCCTGGCTAAGTAAAACATAGCGAGCCCGGGCGTGAACATAGTCAATTTTATCTCGGCTAATGTAGATTACTAAGCACTAGAATACCTGGACCCTCTCATCGCACTGGCGTAACTCTCGGACTGTATTCTTTTTCTCTCTGAATGTCTTTAAAATTTAGAGCCATATTATTTCGTGATTAGACCTGTCCTCAAGTGCTCCGAATTTTGAAAAGACTTGAATAGTCGCGATTAAACAGGGGGGTATAGCAAAAGCGGTGGTCAATGGCGTGATTGAAATGATTAATAGTATAATTAGCTGTACTCGTTTTCTTATTGCTAAGTGGCCACTATAGAGAGCAATAGTTAGAGAAAGTAATATATAAATAATAACTTTATAGACTGGCTAAGAAAAAAGTTGTGATTCCAAAACGATAGATTCGTCTCGTGATACAGTGCGTCTCGGGACGCAGGGACGGACGTTATGTTAAAACGCATTGATTTCATTATGATTTTATCTCGGATAATTCAAATCCCTCTAAATTAGTGGAACTAGCTATGTCTAAAATCTAGTAAGTTACTTAATGATTTTATAGAAATTACTAGCTGATTCAAGATTCTGAAATTTAGAACCATTTTTAAGATATCCGAAGTAATGAGAGCTTGATGGTAGGTCTAGAGTGGAGGGGCTTTTTGGTATAAATAAAAACCATTTGTAAACCAGCTGCGTGTGCGACGGTATAAATAAAATTATGTTAAAAATGGTATTTGAGATATTCAGGAATAGGTATAGAATACAAATTATACACAGTTATTGAAGATTTCGATGTGTGTACAGGTTTTGTTGAAATATTTAAAGTCAAAGTACCAAGTGTTGGAACATCGTTACACCATATGCATGTGTTGATATTGCTATACCACCTGCATGTGCATACATTTGGAATATAGGTACACCACATGCATGTGCCTGTGTGTGCTCGGATGCAACACCAAGTTATGGATGTATTACAACGCAGGTTGAATCGATACCCAACAGATGTAATTATAAAACCTCCACCGCACTCGTGTAGAAGAATCATGTATAATTTTACCTGACGATTTTGGCCTGTCTTTTAAATTACAGTTGAAATAAGAGGTATACCAACACTAAGGTTTTTTTCGGCACAGTGGGTTTTTCGCTACACAGGGATAGACGGTAGATTCGTAGGGTTTTCAGGCCAGGACTCTACCTACAGTGCTTTGCGGAAGTCGTCAATGATGTCTTTGATTCCGTAATTGAATTCAGAAGGAACGAGAGGGTGACCTTGAAATTAATAAGTACTATCTCTAAATTTCACGATCTACAATAAATTATCTCAAAGCCCAACCAGAGTTTCAAGCTAACTATTTCCAAAGAAAATCTAATTACAGAAACTCTCTTACAAAGAAATCGTCGTCTTATGGTAGAATAGAAAGCGCATTATCAATGGCATTTATGCCGATGCTCGACACATTTCCAATTACCCCCAGTATATTACTCAAAATTGCCAATGCCTGTCCCTGAACCTTAGCCCTTTTCAAAAATTGGCTGAAATGGTCTCCTGGATTAATTGCAAATACCATGCCTTCACCGCAGTGGCTTGGCGGACCTGGTTGTTTACTGCAAAATTATCAATACCAGTCTAGAGTGATTCCACAGATGACCTACCAATAAAACCAAAGTGGCGTTGATACGTTGACTTCGAAATCAATAAGAAATTTCCCACTGATGTTAAGGGGATTGAATTGATTCAGCATAGTATCAAAGTCTCCATTGTAGGTACACGGTGATGCCATATCTGATTGTGTCACTGAATGGTTTCGCCCAAGGAAGTTAAAACGAACAGTGTCACCAATAGATGCATTCAATTGACTAGGATCAAAAACATAGCCTTCGCCGGCTCCTACATCTACTAAATGGGTGGCTCTTGGCTGTGTGACTGCTGTCGAATTCGATGGAGTTGTAGATGCTGATGTTGTTGATGTTGCGGCTATTGTGTCCCTGCTGGTTGCGCTCGCATCTGACGAAATAGCTGTCATTGTCTGGCTATCGATTACCTCTACCACGACTACGACAAATGAAATGCTGATCACTTGTACTCCTTCGAAGATGACTTTGGTGGCCTCATGGCTCCCGGATCCTGTTGGAAAAACCCACACAGTTGATGAGGCATCGTTATAATCGTAAGAAGTTACAAGCCCGCCGCCAGTGGTAGCCCATCCTGTCTTCAAAGGAGAAGTAGATGGCAGAGCTGTAGACGTGGTTCTGGTCACAGAAACAAGTGAGGGATCGAAACAAATCAATGGGTCGAAAGGGTTGATAGCGGCAGCAAAACAGACTCCAGCTAATGCTGGGAACGTAAGGAGCTTCATAAGCTGCAATGAATAGGTTAGCGGAATATCGAAATAGAATATATGTGGCTCGAATACTGCTTTCAGCCAAACATAAAAGAAATAATGGGTCTTTATATATTTTATGATGTGAGGGCGTGGCTATACTTAGACTAACTTAGGTCCAAAAGTTGTTTTTAGATACTGTAGCGTAGCATAATAAAATGCGTTGAACTAATAACTTAATTGATGACTGGATAAAAATGGTTTTTAATTGTGCTAATAATATCATTCTACCCAAAATAGCAGTTATAGAACTCAAGAATATTTCAGCGAGGTCTTAATGTGAGCCTACAAATACCGTGGATGTCTAGTTTTGATGGAAAACACTTAATATTCTACATCCAAATAACTTAACAATAATCTCTAAGCATGCTACTACATCCAATCTTCCTCCTCAGTGCTACTGCAGTTTTGGCAGCCCCAACTTGCACTAGTGTATCAGGAGGTAATAGCACTGTAACGCTATATTTATCTCCTAGTACTATTGCAGGACTACAGTTAGCTCTTTACCTCGAGAATCTCGAAGTTAACCTTTTTCAGTCAGCATCTGCCAATATCACTAGTGGTGATATTGCGGAGGGTATATCAAATGCAACTCTTGATGCTATCAGGGAAGCAACACTGGTATGTCGCATTATTGTCTCATTGAAATATATAGTAACATGATTTTAGCAAGAGCAAGTGCACCAGACTACACTCAAAAATATCCTTCTAGCTGCTGGAGCCACTGTTATACCTGAGTGCCAATACCTTTTCCCTTCTAGAAGTACAAGTGAATTTCTATCACTTGGAAGGTCTCTAAGCTCTGTTGGCGTAGGCGCTATTCTCGCACTTGCGGAAACTGTTGCTACCCTTGATTCAAACTTAGTATCTGGTATCGCCAGTATTGCAGCCACAGAAGCAAGACACGACGCGTTCCTCAACATGGCAAATGGACAGCTTCCTAATCCTGCTCCATTCGACACACCGATATCATCAGCTTGGGCATACAATCTTGCTCTCGAGTTTGTTATTCCCGCATCTTGTCCAATAGAGCTACCAATCCCTATTCTCCCGATACTAACCACACAATCTACCATACAGAGCAACCAGACTAGCATGACATTCTCATGGGACCCAACTCAGAAGCCTGTAATCCAAGAGACAGGAAAAGACCTCTTTATAAGCTGGGTGAATCAACTTGGGTCACCCGTATATACGCCCTTGACATCTATCAGCAATAGTACTGGCACAGCCACGATACCACCTGGCTTAAAAGGTGTTGTTTATACTGCTCTAACCACTCAGAATACCCTCGTGTCAATTGATGATCTTACTGGGGCTACTCTAGCCGGCCCTGCGATCGTCCTTGTAGACCAGTAGCAAGTTCTACCACGAGCTATTGCTTTGAATCTGTCATGCCTATAGCAGTAGATTAGAGCTTTGAGTATTGCAAACCTGTATGAAAAAGGTAGAAAATGTGGTCACTTAAATGTGGAGCAGAGCGTTCCGAGCCTGGATCAGGAGAGTGAGGTTATATGCCTTGTAGACCAGTCATCAAGTAATGTTGGCTGCTATGTGATTATAAGACGAATAGTTGAGTCTGTTTTAAATTTTATGTGGTTGCGTAGAAAGTCTCCTTTGAACTGTTATGTTTTTTCAAATATTTCCATATAATGTTATTAGACGGCCACATGAATTATATAGTTTATACAAATAAAGCACAAGTGTCACTTAAAAAGCCCCTAATATCTTAACTTAATCAGCATTTTGATTAGTATGTATAATGAAATTGTGATGGCCTCCTTCAACGAACAGTGGTCAAGAAAATTAACTTAGACCCGAAGATGGACTGTAGACTTAATGGCAACCTCCTAAAGCCACTATCAAATGTTGGTGATGGCGAACTACGAGGATATCGTCGTATATTGACTACACTAACTTGTTGTTGATGACATGCCTGGAATGCTGACCTTTTTACAAGTCAGCTTGAACTTACACGCCTGAAAATGCTGACTCCAAAGTTCCCAAATTGCATTGAAAATAGGAATAGTTATACCACAATAAACTCAAGTACCTCGAAGCAGTCAGAAAAGATTTACAGCAGATAAGAAGCTATATCAATCACTAGGAAAGGGCCATCTCACGTTTATTATCTGGATGATTTTGTTTTCAACTTGCCTGTCAGTCACTTAATTATGACCTCTGTTGATGATATTTCTATGTTTGATTCTAGTTTTGCCCTCCAACCGGCAAGTAATCAACATGATCTCGATAATAATGTAGATTGCTCGTTTGCTTTTGACCCTATCAACGCAACCGAATGCAGCCATCGTAGGCTACAAGAAGTACTTCAACAACGTGGAAATCCAATGACCACAATGTCAAATATTTCAAAAGTTCACACCGAACAGACCCAAGCCTCAATTGCAGCGAACCATGATAACGAAATTAAGAGACTAAACAGGTATGCAGTCGTGCTTCAATTAATTAGGTACTGATCAGACCAGAGGCTTTATGGAATTGAAGAAAGAGGTGGAGAAGCTTCATGAGATGTTTGCATCACTGGTCAATACTGCTGTAAAGCAGGGTGTTGCTATGTGAGTCGGTTCCTACTGCAAATAGACTCTTTCTCATTGAAGCTAGTAAGCAAATGATAAACGATATGTCCCTAGATAAGTCCGAAAGCTTTTCCAAAGGCTTCAAGGAGGAGTTGCATAAGCTGCCCATGAATCTAAAGGGTAGGGCTTCAAACTAACAGAATTTCACATCGTCTCACGTAACACATTGGATTTTTTTGGCATTTGATGGCGGTAGAGAGGGCAACAGACATAGTATTGATGAACCTAAGAAATTTAGAATTCTTGCAGGATGGGGCAAAGAGAATGTGATATTATTGTTAATTGTTAGTTCACCTAATTATAACTGTACAATACTGAGGTCAAAATGTAGATGATCCTTTTGAGCGTGGCAGCGGAGGAGGGTATCAATACCCTCCTGCGTTTGTAGCATCACATGATTACAAACAGGTGTAAAAACGAGTGTACAAACGAAACCTAATAACGATATTCATATCTAATCTTGTAGATTTGCAAAGGAGAGACTTGGGATACTGAAACCGTAGATTCGTCTCGCGATGGGGTGTCTCTCGACACAGGGATGGACGTTACTCACGCCTCTAACCTTATAACGGAATCTTCGATTCCAACGTAATGCAAAGTCGCAGAAGTATTGAAAATGGTCCCTGCCAGCATCTTCGGTTGAGCATTTGGGGAGACAAATCCGAACGACTTACGAAATGAAACTCAGTCTGCGAGTGAGCTTGGTTAGAAACAGATGAATGAAACTGTGTTGAAAGTGACGTCACGATTGGTCATTTTTGGGTTAGGACGAGTCAAGTACTCGTGAACTACAAACGAAGCTGGAACCATTGAAGCAACCCCTGTTCAAGAAACCAAGTTACGTTTATGATGTAAATACGAAGTACTTCTCACAACTTCTCAATGCGGCTCCCCGAGACACATGATCTCAACATAGGAAGTTCCTGTCAGCAGGTGATGACGAAAAATAGTAGTGGGGTCCATAGTATAAAAATATGATAATTGGTTCGTGGTGGGTAATAAAGGTGGGCCAACCTTGAAATGGTTAAAGTAAAGTGTTGAATTGTGAAGCCGATTTCGTTATTAACCACGCATTACGCACCATGCATACAAGTAGTCATCATATGTAATTCATATAGCCTCGAGTCCTATTTGAGACTGTCCAACATTAGGGCAAGCAGTGACTCACACTTCTCAATTCAATGATGTACAAAGTCATCTCACTCGTATCGTTCGCAGAAGTTACGAGTGACTTTGTGGGTCAAAGTTTTGCCCGATGTGGGGCGGAAGCTAATAAGAACTTCCCTGGTGACATGTTCTACGATAAGGTGGGGTAACCTTCCTTGGAAGCTGTTTAGCGTTTGTATCCCACAATGACCTGAATTTATGGTTGATATAAGTTAGTATACTGCAACTGCTGGGGTATAAGATCGATGATGGAAGGCTGATGATCCTTGCACGATTGATTTAACCTGAGAGTGTGGAGGCGCGTTGGCCTTGTCAAGGATTTCTCGGGATTTTCCTTTCTATATATCAAAAGCTTAACCATTAACTGCTCTCGGAGTTCTTCAAAACTAGGTGGTGCAGATGAACGTACTTCTAGAGAGAACAATGTTGATTTTATTTGAACATCGACCAAATCAGGCCATCTTTTAGTGAATCGCATCAGCGGAATATAGGCGATAAATTGCTCTATGTATCAAGTTAGGCTTGGACAGAAAATAAGGCAGATCACACATTCTGAAGGCCCATAAATCTTTCAAATAAGAAGAAGCACTAAAGCTTCCAGTACAACTTTTTGTACATTGCTCAAGCTGTATTAACAATAGTTAATAATAATAGCTTGACTGTAGTAGTTACATGCTTTCACGATTCCATCCGGTAGATAATTTATCCAGGATTTTAAATTTTTCTAGTCAATTAATCGCTGGCTCTAAATATGCCATTCCACAGAATCAGATGACCGCGTGCATATTCATACGTTATGCTGTCACAACCATCAGTCTTCGACAAGTCTAGCGAGACAGTGAAAAACTACCTTCCTCAGCTGAAACAATTTTTACAAATTTAAGCTTTTAATCAAGTCGCAATTGCCTTCGCTCCTCCTTAATGGTTCCATAGAAGGAAAAACAACACAAAACAGTTCAAGAAGCGGAACTTGAAGGGATCTGTGACACTGGTACCACTAATTAGGCTTCTTTTTGAGAAAACCAAACTCATGTGGCTTCAAGCATCTAGGGAAGAAGTAGTAACACAAAGATTGCAATGCGTTGTGAGTTCTATAGCAAGCTGTAGCATCGATTCCCAACCAATCTACGATTTCGCGTCTTGGTGTTTTGGGTCTGTGCATGATCAATTCTAGCACTGGTGTATGCACTATCGGTATGTCAAAGCTTTTCATATCACTTGATCAGGCCGCTGCCAAGACGCCTGGTATGATTCCCCAGATAGCAACAATATCCTGAATGAAGTAGCGTTCGATTCTTTGTGGCTATCCTAGCCCAGCACGCTTATTTATGCACCCGTGGTTAACACTTCCAGTAATAACTTAAGATGGTTATGGGATAGTCACAGCATGTCCCATCAAAGTAGAAGAAAGCAAAGAAGCAAGCTTTACCGTTTTAGAATTCGTGTTTAGAGTTACTATACTAACTAACGCGTCACAGCAGCTAGAAGTGTGGCTGAACTTAACGCTGGTAATCATTAAATCCCAACTACTTTGGGGAGCGTTGATTGTTGCTTTCAGAGGACGGACCTTTATTTTCAAATATTGTTAAAGATTTAAAGTTTGGCTCTTGCAAGGGTTTTGAGGCGCCAAGTTTTCACTGCCTCCATTGTAAGGCTATCTCTAGTGGGTGGGATGCTTATATTTTAGCCTAACTTATTTATCTTTGTCCACTTTCCTTTGAATTTCCAATGACTTCAAGGTAGCTCATCTCAAGTTCTTTCTAGAGCGTATTCCCATAGGTGGCTGTCTCTGAGAGCCCATGATTACATAGCCTATTCCCGGTCTAGTTATATGAATCATAAGGCTTTGATGATCAACTACCATGTTGAACACTTTCAACCCGAAAATACCGCTGATAATTACAATCATAGATCAATATCCTTTCTACCCAATTCTACGACTCACACTCGGGAGGGTCAATATGACGGGCTAAGATTTACTTGAGCTATAGCTTCCCTGGCAACTACATATAGGCAAAGGAACTTGGAAGGTATAGAAATATTGGCTCCTGTCTTTGGAATCAAGACCTAGCCGGTGAGATAATCTATTGTTGGTTAACCTATGTACCTCTTATTTCAACTGTAATAGACAGGTGAAAATGGTAAGGTAAAAATATAGATGATTCTTCTAAGTGAGTGTGATGGAGGTCTTATAAATACCCCCTACTGGGTATTGATTCGACCTCTGTAGTAATATAGGTGTAATGCTTGCATCCAAGTGCAACCACGGGAACAAGCAATACAGGTGTAGTGGTTGCATCCGAGTGCAACCACGGGAATAAGCAATTGGTATAGCGATATTCCTAATGTGTGCACATATAGGTGGTGTAGCGATATACTAATACATGCATGTGGTGTAACGATGTTACATCACGTGCAAGTGGTATGTCGATATTAGTTAACGAAACCTACATCATGATCAATTCTTTGTAAGTTGGCTTGAATACTTTTGATGACTTGTTTGTCTCCCTTCTTGTGTTCTTCTTGCTGGTGATCTCCTTTTGTAAAATTTAATCTAAGTTTAGAGCCGTGTTTATGAAAGGAAGGTGACAAAAGTATATTTTTAGGCCGTTTCCTAATATAGCTCTTCCTAAATGCCTATGTAGCAGCAAGACAATTTCCACTCACTGCTCACCATTACAGTAATAAATAATGGTGTGTTCGTCTTCATTCTCCTGCTAACTTATATCTTTTTAAGCTAACAAGATGCTACATTTTCATTTTTATTTTTTGTGGACCGTTCTGCTCTCTGTCACATTGATCAGTGCTAGCATAACACCGAATATATGGTATGTGATATGAATTAATTTATCGTGAGAATACTTACAATTAAAGGGTTAATGAGACCGCTCTAGCAGAGATATGGGGATCAAATAATGATGTGGCCCAAGCTTTAGGAGATCTACTCTCCAGCCTAGTAGTGTCCACTGGCACACTTGATATTTCAAGTACTGCCTCGCAAAGCGCTTCAACTTCGTTAACCTCTTCAAACTTGTCGACCTCTTCAACCCTGTCGACCTTCTCAACATCACCGATCTCTCCAACCAGGTCTCAAGCTGCAACAATCACTACAAACTCAAGTTCCGCTGCCCCAACAAGTCTCGCATCCGGTGGCCTGCTGTCAAATTTAACCCTCTTGCCATCCTCTGGTGGAGGAACAGCTTCATCGTATGCTACAGATGGTCTCGTTTATTCAAGTGCCTTTGTGGCTATTTTGATGATCTTCCATTTCTAAAGTTTCATCTCTTACTCAAATGGGGAATTCATACGGCATACACGTTATCGTTGTTTGACAGTAGATAGTATAGCAATAACATAGCGATATTGTTGAAAGATTACTCCCTACTTATCCAACAGTTCATGTACACTTTGCCATCGCTCGATGTCCTAAATACACAAGAAGCTGGTGATGCATAAGATCACCATCTTCAACCCAATGCAACCTGAATTGGCTGAACCTGTGCTACTACCCACCCCCGATATCAAAGCTGATTTTCTCCACGAATAACGTCCGTCCCTGCGTGGCGAAAAACCCGGTGTGCCGAAAACGACCAATAAGATCGCAAGGATCGCGAATTTTTCTCCATAATATCTTCCTTTAGACCAACCATAACAAAAAGTTTTTATATTTAAAGTTATTAATGGGTTTCTTACGTTATTCCTATTAATATAGCGATTTGTGAATTTTGAAATTCGTCAAATTTTTCGGCACACCGGGTTTTTCGCCACGCAGGGACGGACGTTAACAGTGAGATTTATGAATTAAAGAGTAGTTTTTTATGAAATGCTTCTGGAACTACTAACGTGCGTCCCTGCGTAGAGAGACGCACCCTGTGGCGAGACAAACCAAAAATATTATTGTCGCATAAATCAATGCATATTATTCGTTCAGTTTAAGCTCTGAATGGCACCTTATCCGAAATCACATGTAAAGAGCTTATTCGACAGATGATTACCGTTAGAATGGCCACCAAACCTCTTACGGGCCTCTCTTAGTTCAATACATTCACTTCTACCTACATGATTGTTCCCACCCTACATCGAACCCATATTACAGATGTTGTTTTCTCTTGCTTGATGGATATGCTTAATATTATGCTCATGTCCAAACTAATTTCCACAATGTGACCCTACCTCTAAAGTACTTCTTAGCCATTCGTTGTACCATATATACGGTGAAATGCGAAATAAGTGTCATACCAGACACACATTGACTTCTGAAACGTAATTTTAAGCAGGCAGCTTATATAGCTAGCACAGTTCAAGATCCGCTATCATTATTGAAGTCCCCTGGGGTCACCTATCAAAAGTAAAACTCTTACCTGAAGATTGCTGACAAAGACCAAAATTAGCTAGAGTTGAGGCAAAAAGGTCCAATTTGTCAGCCAAATCCCTAGGTAGAGAATTTAGGTCAGCGAACATACGCTAAAATACGACTAGCTACAGGAGGCTGACCTAATTAAAATACATCTCGAATTCCAAAAAAAAGGAGACAATGAATGTTTGGTGTCCTCAAACAATCGGTACATAAGCCTGATGACTTAGCTCTTATTAGTTTGATGGTCCTGTCTGGAATATCCAGCTAAGATGTCCCCTATCATCATAGTCTATTAATTTCAAACTTTCTTTTTCATATTCTATGCTCTGCTTCAGGAACTCATCACTCTAGCGCAGCTCGTCTAGCTTAGATATTTCTAGATAACTGACTTGAAATTCTAAATATATACTTCTAATAAAGACTGGAGAAATCTGAGAAATAATGTCCAAGCTTTCAAATGTACAGTACTAAATGGGTAGCTTACTGATCTTTAAACTATAAGTTTGTTGATGAGTAGACACGACCTACAAGGACTTATCAAACTATACGTATTGCAAGGTCTTACATCAATGGCAAAACCCGCAACTCTCGCAAAATGTGCTTATGATAAATTGGATGATCCCATAGCTGTCAACACCAGATTAAAAGATGAGGTTACGATGCGTAAATTTTGGATTTCAAGAATGCATTTATCAAAAAAACATCGAGTGAATACAAGATCAGGTATTTCTCTCTGTGGTTTTAGAGCTTGAAGTTATCTGATGGATGATAGGGAAGGAATATAAGTCTAGAACTACACGTTTAAAGTATATCACGCTGCCAGAAACAGAGGAGATTCATGAAAGCAATATGCCCTATAAACAAGAAGATGTCGGAAATTTGACAAACTCGCTAGAGGAAATTGTGATTGAGTTTCATAAGCCCGGGAAGTAACTTAGTAATACTGTTTGTAAATACTTATTGTCGGAATGTTGTTTATTTATAGGTCAATCACGAGACCTAGTCACACGTAACAGTAACAGTATCCTTAGTGAGACCTTACAGTACAGTCTCTCCAATATATCAATTATGAATGAATAAGTTACAACAGTTGCTTATAAGTCGAATCACTACGTTATTGACGTAAACCAACACTTACTGCATCTACTATGAAAGAGTACAAGTGAAATGTCCGAGCACACTGACGCCCATGAAGATCAACCTATGTCAGCCCTGAAATCTAAAGTGAGGTAAGTTAATTCTAAAATTTAATATTGATTGACTAGAATCTAGCTCGATAATATGGTACTAGAAGAGGTTGGGCTAAGGCTCTATGAATCGTTCCCTATTTGTCTAGTTCATTAAAACTTGAAAAGAGGCAATTCTTGGGAACTGACTTTTCACCTTTAGGCTCTAATTCCGTCAATCTCTGTTTAAAGTATCAGATTTCGATCAAGGAGTCGTTTCCCTGTTTGGGCTTGCTGACTCTTTGATTTGCCATTGGCTCAATTCCGGAGATAGATTATTCGTCAGCGTAAATATTTGGCTGGTCGCTGACTCAACTGATTCAGTAGTGCAATCCATATTATGATTACTCGGAGCAAACTCAGTGAAGATAGCATCTTGTGGGGTGTGTTTGAGGCCCCCAGAATCAAAAGATAAGGATTCATGTAAATTTTGATCTGAGAAAAGGGTCGCAATTGGTACATAGTTACTTGCACCCTCGACCAGATGCTTTTCGAGGTCACACAATGTCATATTTTGGGATTGAATGGTGGCTGATAGGTCTCGATTAAGTTTGCAAGTTCTGGAAAGTTCACTCGTGTGTGCTGTGCTTTGCATTTCGAGTTCCGTGATCCGTATCTGTTGTGCTCCTATAAGGTGATTTTGTGCTTCGCTGAGTGCCTTATATTTCTCAATAAGGTCAATTTGGTCTTCAATATCCTGGAATTTATCTTCGTATTGTTGTGTTTTAGCCTCAAGCACTGTGATCCGCTCCTCTCCTAACTTCAGCTGCTCCACTAACTGTCGTTCCAGTCTGCGATGGTATTTCCCAATTTTCTGCTGGGTATCATGGATCCGGATTGCAACGTGATTTGTAGGGCTTCTACTTCGATAAACCTGATAGTTCTGAGAAATTTTCACAATGCGGTAGGATAGGTGTCTTACACTATCAAGTTTCATGTCGGTTAACTGCTCAAAAGTCTCAATCTCTGATACCGCCTACGATACTTCCTTTCTTCAGAAATGTGAGGCTCCTAAACAACGTGAGATCTGAATATAACCAATTCACGTCTTGGTGATGCGAGACATGATGTATATTCAGTCCTATACGAGATTGTGGCTAAGCTTTGATTGAAATAGAGAGTACTATGAATAAACACGTCTTTCCTACATATCCATATGCATCCACTCATGTTCATATTATGCTGACCAAACATAATGTCGACATCAATACTGCTGAATGGCAATGATTCAATAACTTTGGTAACAGCAACTATGGATGACAATGAATTAAAAATGATAACCATCTGGCAACAGGTGGCACTGGCATGTTTAGGCTGAAGCTGAATTCAGAAATTATAGCACTGACCCTACTTAGATTTCATATAACGTCACGATTGATGATCACAAGTGGACAAGTTTAGTGGCTTGTGGATGACCAATCTATAGGCTGAAACAGTTCGAGCGATTATTCACTTAATGAGCATCAAATCAAAGGTTCCTCGATAAGAATATAAACCGCTATACTCCTAGGTTCCTCCTCTCGATCGTTCCATTGGCAACCATGTTTAATCAAAATCCCGATAATCACGGATCGCCAGAGAAGCGTCATCAACAAGATGGTTCCATGGGCCAGCCTCCATTATCTAAGACAGCGAACAAGCAAGTGACTGCTAGCACACTTACAAAGACAGATTCCGCAGCAGTAACGACAACACCGTCAGCGGTGCCCCCAGCTACAGCTCCATCGACAACTTAGACCTCACCAAGGAGCACGTACACTCCAGCAGAGTCCACAGCAGAGCCTCCATCAGAGAATCCAGTAGGTAGGTTCAAATTTGAAAGCTGGAGATCCATTATCTCTCCAACCACTACAAGAGTCTTCAGACCCTTTGTCAATTTTTGAGTGAGTATTTAAACTTTACTACTACTAATACTACTACTTAAAATGCTGATCTAAACAACAGGAAATCATTGCTTCCGAACGGAAAGAATGAGCCAATTTCAGACAGTCTAACATCTATGAGCAAGCCTGTGTCGACTGGAGATGATGGCAACCATTTCCCAGTGGACAAGCAAGTAATGCCTCTTCCGAAGATAATTGAGGCGGAAGCCAAAGATATAGGAGGTTTTGGACCTGATATTAACATTAACGAGATTTTGCGTGTGGATACTCCAGGAAACGTCAACAAGCGAACGAGAGATGAACATAAGAGTCGGCTGTGCTAACCGCGACTGTGAATTTAGATTATTTTGCAGGGGATGAATTAACCTTCACTTTTAAAATCACTCGGCAGGGATCTAGTTCTTAATATTTTGGGCGAAATCAGAGCCTGGGGTTTGAAGGATGTCTGTAGAAACTAGAATCGAAGTTTATATTATATTGTACCAACCTAACTTAGATTTTGACCTAGATTTCCCCTGTCCATTTATAAAACTGTGTGACATTAGCAACTCTCTTCTTTGAAGAATATCATGTAACGTCCGCCCCTTCGTCGAGATACGCACCCCGTGGCGAGACAAACCATCGGTAACTTTGAATTCGGTTCATTCTGAATTGTGAATCCACTAAAAATTCTTATGATTTTGTGTCAGTCATATTGCGTGACCACTTTTGAACAGTTCAAACCCCGACTATCCTGAAAACTACGATCGCGTCGTCGCCGCTGCGCCTAATTACGGAGGGCGTCAATTCGGAGTAAAATAGGACCCTTCAACCTATAACACTACCACAAGCACTTTGCGCTTTTCAAACTCACGGAACGGTTTAATTTGAATATCTAGGCCTAATCATGATGCTGAAAAATCATTGTTAGCATTGTAATAGCTAGGAGTACTATATCGTGTGATGTCGCCACATGGGTTTATACTTCCAACCAAGCGATCAAGGGTCCCTAGTCATAGTTACGGTGATTATAGCATATTTATCTTTCCTAATTAAAGCTGTAGCTGCTGAGCTTATAGCTAAATTCACGTTCACGATTCAGCTAAACTTCTTTGGCGGTTTTCATTACTTACACCCTAATCTTCAAGGTGCTCGGACCAAAGTCTACCGGAATTCACTCTCGAGCAACGACTACTTGACTTGATCAGGCGACACACTTTAAGTTCATCTTCCATTGACTGCTAAAATAGAACTCAACATTGTCGGCCATGATGACCTTACCATGTTGGAGGATATAAAAAAATGGATCACAAGAAATTCCTAACATGAAGGACTTTGAGGACTTCGAAGGTTTACGGGCAGTACGAGACATGATGACCTTTCCCTACTATTGGATGAGAAAGTGAGCCCCAATGTTTATCTGGGGATAATGGGTAATCATATCCTGCTAGCGGCGGATGGAGAAGTACTGCGGGCCTACCCTGCTAGGGGATGAGAAAAACGGAGCTTGGAAAGTCATAGCTGGCGACAGGCGCTGGTCGGCAAGGACAGGAAATCTGTCTATCGGATGTTTTTTATCATTCGTGGTCATCTTAAGACCATCCAGCAATGACGACAAGGACCTATCACCTGATGAGGCAACAGGACACCAAATAACTTCATGGCCTTTTACAAGCGATGTTGCTTCGGCACCTGGTAATGTTTTGCTTGCCGCCCTATTAAAAATTGCCTGGCAGAATGCTTTTTACCTCCTATAACCTATATTTATATCTACTAATACTCTGTAAATAGTCCATTTGCATCCATTACTGCCTACATTCGTAGAGGCGGCATTGACTCAATAAGCTCTCGTAATAATCCTAAAGTAACTACTGTATCTTGGAACCTGCTGTCCTGAATTCACTATGAACTTGAACGTAATCATCGATTCAGTAACAATCCAGAGCCAAAATGACTAAGTTCCTCTAATGTAAAGGTAGATACCAAAACGGAGAAAGAATGGAGAGTATGGTACGATTGTATTATATCTATGTCAACTTTGGTACAAATCTTGAAACGTAAAACCGCCGTGTAGAATCATATTTTTTATCAAACTTATCTTTTTCCCAGTACGTCTTTGGCAGGTGTGAGTGTCTTCGAGGCTGGCAATATTCATTGTCCACCGGCCGCACTATTTGCTAACTGGACAGGCAAGGGGAGAGCATTTTGTGTGGTGTCAACTTTGTCAAGTCCCCTTCATAGTGGCCTTGAACTCCTTCCAGCTTTAGATTACTTACTCTTCCACCACAGTTGCTCCTTTATTTTATAGATTATGGGTGGAACGATGGTTTCAGAAATGAGTTATTCCGGCTGGACCTCTTTGCGTTGAATTTTGAGTTGACGTGATATTAATAAATCTTTACATTCCCTATTGCCCTTTCAAGTCAGTTTGAGCGATTGTTGTTTAAAGAGTTCTAAGTTATTATTAAAAGGCATTATAGCCATTGAATCATTGAGAATCTCCGTGCCAGGAAGGAGAAGGCCACCAGTCGGAAGCAGAAAAATAGCCCGAGTTTGGCACGTGCACCTTTGTAAAACTTATATATCAAAACTTCTTCAACAGTTGCTCAAAGTAGCTAAAAATTCCAACGTCGAGTTCTTAGACAGCTTAACTATTCTTGGCTAAATTTGTAGATATTTTCATCGCTGTTTTGTTGTTGTTGTTGTTGTGAGCAAGTTTCTCCTCCGCCATGCAGGCCCACCTCCAACCTGCGGGAACTCTCCGCACCTGTGGGCGTAAGCGAAAGGGGGTGGCTTGTAGCGGTGCATCCAGTGTCTCTCCACAGTGCGGAGATGCAAGGGCTAATGTTTTGTCAACGCCAAGACCATGCCGAAGAAGACATTGCTATCCACCATGCTGCTCCCGCGTTCGAGTAGTGGTATATCTGGTTTGACCAAATCTTTAGCTAAGGTCATGTCCAAATCGAGCGGAATGATAATAAATATCCGAACTATACCGGAACTCAGACTCGCCTTCAGCAAGCAAGATACCCAGTATACATAATTTCCACGTCCTCTCAACGTAATTATGCTGACGCTGAAGTTTAATGGTGCTTCATTGAAGATGTCAGTAATCGCCATCGGGATGAAGGCTGACTTATGGCCGAAAGGTTTATTGGTAGACCTGTTCAATTATTTGCAATTCATTTGATCAGCTACTTGTATTGTCGTTTGCCAGCAAATTATGGGTGCCGCGAATTGCCCGATAGCACATCATTTTTTTTCAATGGCAAACTCGAAAGATGCTGAGGAATCATATTGGAACGATCCTGTATCTGGGCCAGTGAATATCCACGAAGACGATGTCTCCCCAGAAGGATCTACCACAGATTTGGAAGAACAGCAGGGAGTTTCAGAGACAAAGGACGACCTCAGCGATGTCGAGAACTCGCCTGGAATCGTGCTGTCTCTGCACGAGTCAATGGACGTGGATAGTGATATGCCAAAGACTGTTGCCGAGTCTTGGGCTGATTCTATGGACGTCGGAACAGATTCCTCTAACTTTCGAAGCCATACTCATGACCAGGAAAATACAACGGCAGAGCGGCAAGACAACGCTTACGAGGGCCATATGCCAAGGCAATATACCCAGGGATTGAGAGGTAATTGGAGGCCAAATCATGATCGATGGAGCCAGTCAAGAGCGAGTAATTGGCGAGGGTTAATAGGCCGGGGGTTCGGAGGTCGGGAGCCTAGAGATCGATGTTTTAGAGGTAGAGGTTTCAGAAATCGAAATTTTAGAAGCCGGGAGCCTAGTTATCGAGGTGGAGGAAGACTTTATCGATATCCACAACGGTTTATACCACGAGGCACATCAACTTGGAACTCACAGACAAGGAATGATGATTATGGCTTGACTTCCACACGGGGTAGAGACCGAAGGAACCTGGACCGGGATAGAGGTTATCAATATCAGCGGTCGGACATAGAGTGATAGTGCTAAGACCTATATACAGTGGTCTTTCGTTGAGACAGAAGCCAAATATCTTTTGTGAAACAAAAGCCAATGATCAGAAGACACATCGGGAGATAAATTTAACTTGAGGCTCACACTAAGGAGAACATAGCAAATTGCTCTATTGGATGATCATTTGGATTTTCCTAGTTTGATGTCAACTTAATTCTTAAACGATTTAAGAGGGTAGAACAATCGACTGAGATGTATACTGAAAATGACAAATTGCTGAATACCTGTCTTAAACCTGCTGCTGAAAACGGTCGGACACTTTCCATTGCCAGTTCAAGCGAGAAAACTAGAAAATAGTGTCGACAGCAGTAAAATTGGCCTTAAATCATAACCCAAATTCCCTTCGTGATAGGAAATATCTGTTCCTTTCAGATAGTGAACAATACTATGATAATATTGGAACCCAATTCTCGCATAAGATCAATACAGATAAATAGGTAATGAAGATGGGACCGACCAATCTGTTTTGCATTTATCTTGATACTGGACTTATTTTCAGCTATTTTCGGTGGCAGAATCGAAAGCATACTTGGCGGTTGACATTTTACGCAATTTTTGATCAGATATTGCAGTTAAGGAATTTTATATTAATTATAGCTGGGCGTTGGATTAAAACCTCTCATTCTCCGTCAAGATGATATTTTCTCTTTCCCCGTGTCATATCATAACAGCATATGGACTCAAATCCTCTTTGACTAAATAATTCTCATTCGGCAGTCCCATAGTAAGAATAGCCCGACACTAATGCCGAACTATGAATTTCAGCCCTGTCATGGATGTCCGTTCCCGTTTCTCTATCCCCTGCTTGTTCTTTCTCATTGATTTTAATGGTCACTATGATCTCTGATACGTACTCTTTAACAGAGGTTGATTTCATTGTGCTGCTGTATGGCGATAGAGCTTGTGAATATTAATGAGTTAGCATGGAGTTTTGTAAAAAGACATATTGATTATCTTGGCTCGCCTCCGGCCGGCATTGAGTGCATGGGTAACAGTTGTTGCTGTGAAGGAGCACCATGGTTTTACTAACTATAGACGGTACTTCTTACTTAATAAATCTAACTTTCGTACTGTACCAATGTCAGCGTGGGACACACTGAGAGTATGTTTCGACTTCAACGTTGCGTGTCAGCCAGTATTTGACAATGCACTAGAACGGCATACAAAGATTCATATCTATACAATTATATAAGGTTTTATCTGTTGCACTTGACAGATGAGCTCATTAGTACAATATTGTACAAATTTCGTTCGGTGTATCATCTTCAGCTGTCGACGACCTTACTGTACTTCTATCATAACATTTAATACTATGAAATGAAACGAATACAAGGGCAAATTTAATTGGTTCTTACTGCTGACATGAATTATTCAATCGAGAATCTCACCTTCCTTTAACTATCGAATAGTAGTTGTTGATCTCTCCCATGCACGTAACAATCACCCCTAACCACCGTATACTGTTTACAGAAACGGCCGCCACTTACTTTACTGTATCTATGGACTTGATGTTACAACGGCTTTCAAGCCTTACACCATCGCATGTCATCGCGTACTGCCAAGTCTGATGATTTTGGCACAAGGCTAAGGTGTTTTGGTGTCATGTTTTAACTGCACTGTGTCTCGTTTTAATGATAATGTCATCAACCCGAGAATAGTGTTTAAATTGGAGCCTATAACCTGGCTGATCATCTTTGTAATTCCCTTCCCCAGCAAATTCATTCACACAGGACGATCATAATGTTATTCTTCCCAAGAGTTTCTAGTTTTATTGGTGCCATGTCCTTTCTGATGGCATCCCTTGTTTCTAGCACGGCTGTGGAGGTTATAACCCGGAGTAGATCACCTACATTACCCGGAGGTTGGACACCATTTTTCTTGTCTATCATTGTCCCTTACTGACTTATACCAGGCCCGACTGCACTGCCAACTCCAACATCGACTCTGACGGTCCAACTTTTCGCCGCAAAGCCTCTTGCTAACCAAGAGGAAGCCGCCAGAAAATGCGAACCCTCAAGAATTGAGAAGCCTGTGGGATCCACACCAACTTTGCCTTTCACAGGAGGTAAGGCAACCTCACCCGTCAATATCCAAGATAATCTGACCTGCTATTTCAGGTGCAACAGAGCTCCCATCGACGAATCTGACAGCCCTCGTCGCGGTGGCTATCGGTCGAGGAATCCAGAACTATACATGTGCTACCGCAAGCTCTATACCAGTGGCACTTGGCGCATTGGCAACCCTCTTCGACGCAACAGCCCTAGCATACTCAAATGAAAACTTACTCAACACCCTCCCTGGGCTAATTGTTTACTTGCCGTTGCCTAGCAGCAGCAATCTAGCCACGGCAGGCTGCTTTTTGGATATCTTGGGACATCACTACTTCGATTCAGCCGGTACACCAACCTTTAACCTTTCTACTCTGAATAAGATTGGATATGTTGAGAAAGCTGCTAGTATTAACGCTCCTGCCTCGGCAAATAAAGGACCTGCAGGTACTGGGGCGGTACCTTGGCTTCAATTGAACAAGAAGAGTGGTTATGCGAGTGTAGGAATTAGTCAGGTATACCGTGTTGAGACGGCAGGAGGAAACCCAGAATTGACTTGTACAGCCGCCGGTGTTATGTCGATTCCGTATGCAGCGGAATACTGGTTCTATAACTAAATGCGATAATGAAAAGTATTTCTTGAGACGAAGCACATTCATATCCATAAGGTGCAAGAATCGTTCGCAAACAGCGACTTTGTGTTCATCGTATTCAAACCTTAATATTTGCGACTGGAGTCGTGTAGGGGACCACGCCTTAACTTCCACCGAGTAGGGTCAATCGCTAAAGTTTGACTACAGGGAAGTAAGACTGCAGCGACGAAACACTTTCAGCTGCACCAGCTGTAACCCCACAGGAGTAAGCATTTAACGATAGAGCTAATTGCAATTAGGTTAGTACGGTGTACCAACCCCACCCGCTGAGATCTGGAATATCTTGCTGATTTCTGATATTCATACAGTGCCTATGTGGTCTAGGAAGTGATTGGCAGGATGGAAGCCTGGACGCTATCCGCAGCTATTTCGCAGTGATAATTCGCTTTTCAGACATGATGATGCCAACGGTGTCGAATTCCACATATGGTAACTGCGCCTGCTGCCGACGATCAACGACGAACAGGTGCACAGGATGCTTAGAATCTCCACTTTACGACGAAAGTGTCTTGAAGCCTACCTACTATTGTGGTTTTAGCATGTCAAAGAGCTGCCTGGGACGAACATAAGGCACAGTGTAGAAAGCTTCAAGTTCACAAGTCTCTTCGTCGAGCCGCTCTGCTTCTGTAAGCCACTATGTACAAAATCCGCCTGTATGCATCGCCTCTGTGATTCAAGTCGGTGCGTGTTGAAAGCTCAACTGTATATCTCGACCAATTTCAATTCGATGTAACTGCTGGGCAACAGTATTTAAATCCTTTTCCTGCTTCTTTGGACGTCGATCAAAGCCTGTTTGATGCGGTTTTGGTGTACATGGGCTGTACGGAGGCTATGATGTATCTTTATAGCTCTGCTAAAGAGTTTTTGACTGGTAAGCATTCTAAAATTTTAGAGGGCTCCGGAATCGATACTAGCTTGCTGACTCGGCTTGGTGACGGATGTAACCGAAGTTGAGTTCTCTGTTGATTTTATTTGACCGGTGTTGCTTGAACTAAGGCCAGGGACAAAGAGGTTCCTCATATCCGTGTTGCGCCCCTGTAGTGTCCACTGCCCAAATATTTCTATTCTTGAGTGTGACTCTGTATAGATTGTGGAATGAGGAGCCAGGTGGGTCGATTTGCTGTCCATTGGAAATGAGGGATATTCGGAGCTTTTGGTTGATCTGACTAACGTTCACTTCTTCCACCTTGGAACACAGCTCTGCTGCCTACCAGTCACACGGAATGTTTCCTGCAAGATGCATAGTGGCATAGAAGATTGAGAAAGAAGAACTTGCAAAAGCACTCGAGGAGAAGATTCCAGCAATAGCGCAGGAGCACGGAGGCAAGTTAAACGCTATATTGAGAGGTTCAAACGCCGCCTTCAAACAAGCAAAAATCACATTCGTAGACCAATTTGAAGGCCATCTTAGGGCATGTGTAATCGAGCCATATGCTCCACAACAGATCAAGATAAGGAATAAGGAGATTGAGAGCCAGCTTTCGCAGAACAGAGTGGATCCTGAGAGGCAGAAGGACTTGGATGGCATGATTAGATTTATTGAATCTGCAATGAGCACAACAGGGCCATAGCCTTAGAAGATGATATCTCCAAAAATCGTCATCTGTCATCCGCCTTTAGAGCATTGGCACAACGATCATTCATTCTTATAACTTTTTCTGATCAATTCTCACAATATTCTCTCTTGGTTTTGCGAATACCTGGTGATAGTGATTCATTTTGGACTAACGTACGTTATAAGCGAGTGGGACATATAAGTGAGTGGGACACTAGAAAACACACCAAAAATCGCGATTTTTATACCTTTATATTTCTTTAAACACTGAACCAAATTTTTTAAAACTGAATAAATAGTCTTATTAATAGATTTATAGACTATATACGACGTCTTAGGTTAATATCTATTACGAATACTTAGAAATGAAATTTGGGGGCCAAATAACCCCTGTCTTTCACTTTTTCTTTGATATTTCAACATCTATAGATTCTAGGTATTTAGGGTTAAGTAAATTTATAGATTATATACCAAGGAACATACTTATAAAACTTTATAAGATATTATTCAAAATTGGTTGAGATCTAACAGTCTCTAAATCGCGATTTTTGGTGCATTTTCAAGTGTGCCACTCACTATGTCCCACTCGCTTATAACGTACGTTAAATAACTGTCGGATTGTAATGACATATACTTAGCACGTGACCCAATCACGTGGTAGCATTCATTGATGGGATATAATCCCATTTACGATAGACATATATAGAGAATCAACAACCACCTACAACACACTGCATACCCTGTAATTAAAGCCTACGATGCTATTACGAGGTCTGCCCGTTGTAAACGCATACCAACAATAACATTCCGACAATAAGAAAACTATCTTAATTTAGTCATGATGCTCATCTGATATACATCTATATTTGACAAAGCGGTTTCTTATTCGATACTAATTATAACTCATGAAAATAATACTTATTACTATTTATTACTATTCAACCACTCAGTTTCCAGTCTAAATCAATTATTGAAAATGAAGGCCAATCTTTTAACAATAACCCGCTTTTATGCCATCTGGCAATTGGCTTCCACGATCTGGGCTCATTCTTGGGTTGAGCAACTCTCAGTAATCTCTTCAGAAGGTACCTTTATTGGCACACCAGGTTATGCTCGAGGCAATTTCTTGCGCACAGTTCCAGGCTTCAGTGATGATCAGATGGTGAATTTGATACCGCCAAATGGCCGGGCCGCTGGCAACATCATCTTTGCAACAGATCTGATGTGTCGTAGCACTCAAAGCAAAGGCAACCAAACACCCAACAGTCCTGCTCTCACAGCTTCTCCTGGAGATATGATAGCACTCCGGTACCAAGAGAACGGACATGTGACAGAAGCCTTCAATCAGCCTGGAAAGCCCGAAAATCGTGGAAATGTTTTTATATATGGTACTGCTGAAGCTAGTGATAGTGATACACTTCTAAGTATTCACAAGGTCTGGAACTCTGAGGGAACTGGTGGGGATGAACGCGGTAAACTTCTCTCAACACAAAATTTCGATGATGGCCAGTGCTATCAGATCAATACCTCCAACATATCTGAAGCAAGGCAGGAAAAATTTCCGCATACAGCAAATTCCCTCATGGGTGCAGATTTATGGTGTCAAGCTGACATTACTATACCATCAAGTGTTGCGGCACCAGGAGTTTATACACTGTACTGGGTATGGGACTGGCCTACTGCTATTGGTACTATTGGTCAACCGAATGGTTTGCTAGAGATCTATACTACTTGTATCGATGTTAACCTAGTAGAAAGTGATGGGACATCTGAGCAGATTGTCAATTTCAGCAAAGGGCAAGATTTGAATAGTGCTGCTATCTCTTCCGAGCTTTTTACTGCCTATGTCGCAATTCCAACATTATGAACATGAATCTTACTTTCGTGGGATTTCTTAGTAGTTTCAAGGACTTTAGGATGTAATATCAATGCCATTGTAAAACTATATATTTCCACGAAAACAAAAATCATATTCGATTCGATAGATCCAGAGTCAAAAGTGATCTGACCTCGGGGCAGAGAGAAGCGAAAGTAATATAGCATATTTGACAATGATACTACCAATACTTTGACTCCTACCATGCCTCAATATTAGCAGGAAATTGTCCCGTCAATTATTATTTGACCCATCAGATCCTATCCTAAGATTTTCTACTTCGTCCACCAAGCTAAGAGTTTCATCTTCACTTTCAGACCCCTCTTCCTCTTCATTTGAATCGTTATCAGAGTTGAAAGTAGACGGCAGGAATGTTGCTTGACTGTCTTCACTGTCTTCGGTCGCATCATCCACGAAGTCTTCTTCGTATTCATCGATTTCGTCCTCAGTCTCACCATCTTCGTCAGTACTACCCTCCTCTTCCTCTTCCTCTCCCTCTTCCTCGTCCTCACTACTATCATCATTTTCGTCCTCGTAGTCCTCCTCGTCGTCAATATAATCTTCTTCGTCCTTTTTATCTTCTCCTGCCCCCTCCTCCTCCTCGACAACCTTGTCTAAGCCATTTCGTTGACTGGTTGAATTTTGATCGCCTAAGACGAAGCTACTTCTTAGTTTTTGTTGCGTGGGTATGGTCATGTTTGCATCGCCGGGTGTGCTGATGACTATCTCGTATTAAATTGAGGAGATCTACAGTAACCCTCTGGTAGATATCATGTAAAGTGTGAATTTGAAATTATACTTATCTTAAACATTCAGGCTTTTGCTGACAGACCGTCATCATTTGATTGTTATCGATGACCAATTCTCTTTCAGCGACGATATGATGAAGTTGTGATACGGCATCGATCTAAAACTACGAGAGCTTCAATCTACGCTCCAATCATCTCAGTTAAATATTACTCTGGCCTGTGGCTTGATAAAGGATCAATAATTCTGAAATAAGCTGTGCTTGATGCGGTAAATTTAGCTACATTTCGTTTTCAACCCCACTGTTAGATGATCTTGACAACTACTTCAGAATATGTTTTGGTACTGCTGCCGATGTGATGCTGCACAAACGACACTGAAAGACAATAATTCCTGCAAAAATTGTGGTCATGATATGTGTCCTACTTGCATAGTTGAAACATGAATTAGACACACAATAAGTATGAGTCCCACCCGTAGATTTCCTTACTTACTTGAATTGAGTGCTAAGAACTATACAAGCGCACGCTTCAAAAAACTATAAATGGCAAATAGAAATCAGAAATCTGTACTCTCACGGTACTTTATCAAGTTAATCTACTTAATTCACAAAGGCTCGACAGACTAGTTAAAACACATAAGTTTGAGCTACATCTTTTTGTCTTTACAGGCATATTTATCTTATTATTCATCTTTCTCCTGGTGATATACTATGAGATTTTCCACCTCCAATTGTTGGCCCCCAGTACTGTTGATTTTATCCTTTTGTGAGGAGCAGTAGAAACAATAACGGCCGGTATTGGTCTTGAGACAACCCGTCAATGCACCCGAGGAAATCTGGAGCATTTCCACTTCCTGCAGGTATAGCGACAATATAACTTCCATCCAAATGAGGAAACCGATCACTTTTCGTGATTCCGCACTTATGATCCATCCAATTGCAACTCAAATAGTCTCGGGGGCTATCACATCTATTGTCTTCATCTTCTTTGCCGATACCAAGGTTGGTAGGTGGGCTCAGCAGTTCTACCAAGCTCACGAGTAGCGCTTTAGCATCATCAGTAGCTGGAGTCAACTCTAGAGCAAAAATCTCACTTTCAATTGATTCGACCAGGCCATGAACAAGCAACATTGAAAACCCGGGATGAATTTTAAATCACCAGAAATAGATAATTGCTCGACATCTTGATCGATGTGCAGCTCTTCGAGTTTCTGTAGATGACCGAAAAATTTAGCATGGACTTCTGCCGATTGAGAAAGCAAAGTCACACGCATTCTGGAATCAACTCCCAGTTATTTTGATTCGATACTAGATTATTTCTTTGAATTAAAAATTATTTTCCACTATTACTGGCATAAGTTTGCTATCAATGTGCGCAATCATACCAGGGACTCAAGAGTGCTATATAGGTAGAACAAACACGCAATGTACACACCAAAGGAGAAGCAGCATCTCCCGGTGCCTCCCACAAGACTGGTTAGCAGTCGCTTTTCAGAACTCCTGGGCTTCATCTCTCCTACATTTATCTAAGATGGGGAAATAGACCGTGACAAGATTCGAAGAGCAGATAACGTTCTGCTTCCACTGATGACATCAAGTCGTCAAAGTGCTATAATGACTTTACAGTCTTCACTTTATGTGCATTAAGATTGGCCGAAAGTATAGTAAACTTTACATCTGCCGTCAGATTCTCAGACGCTCGCTCACGTTCTGATTTTTCATAGTAAATCACTTTAGAAACAAGAAGCGCATTTCACCGAGAAAGGTAATCAACAGAGGAAAAAGCCATTACTTGCCATCAAGTTGCTAGACGGATTAAGTTGGTGATAAATTAAGGCGTAGTACAGGCTGTGGTCTCGCGATGGAAGAATGTATGATGGCCGCTTTGTGCACTTTGGGACCATAACTTATTCAAATTTCCTAAACATCTAAGCATTCTATATTTAGAAGTTATTCAGAACCTGAAGGACTTTGAAATGACAGTTGCGAAAGTGTGGACATAGGATCTAAAAATTGAATTGCATGTTAATTTTAATCCAGAAAAAGCAGACTTTCAAGTGAGCCTCCAAAAATAAGACAAATACCCCAAACTTCAAGAAGGACCAGATCATCGCGTGAACGTTACTTTACTCAGGCAGTCTGGATAAATCCCGAAGCTATTGAGGCCTCCTAGCGTATCGGCTTTAACGTAAACATTTGTCTGATTCTGCAATAGCTATGTCCGTCGACTGCCAGGCACAATGCAATAATTTGCTGGATTCCTCGAGGCAAGAGTTGATTCGCAGTACTCTTCTGGATGTCTCACTCTTGGGAAAACCGGCTAGATCAGAGGAAGAGAATGATCCGGAAGAACTAGAACTCCAACACATATCCCTTCATGAAGTGATCCCATATATACTAATCTCACAACAAGGTTCTAAGCCGAGAAAGCGATTTCAAGCGCGAACGAGCTCTCGTCGTGACTGGGAACGCCGCAGAGAATTCTATCGCCAGGAGAAACTGATTCAAACAGCTCAACGGAAACGGACCTTGGAACTACGAAGCACCTTCTCTGATGAGGTGCAGCGTGCCATGGGAATCTTGCATGTTCAATCATTACTACTTCAGAAGCTAGCAAGAGAGGAAAACAAAACGAGAGGGTTTTCTAGAGCTAGTTTTGAGTCGTCTCCAGTCAAAGAAACGAACGCTCAGCTAGCAGTTATGTCAAATTCACAAGACTTATTACGTGATGTAGGATCTGCTGTGGCGACGCTATGGATGTAAATCCTGATACAGGGTAACGTCTGTCCTTGCGTCCCGCGATGCACGGTGTCACGAGACGAATTTATAGTTTTGAATCATTATTTTTTTTCTTGGCATGTCTACGAAGTTGTTGTTAATGTATCTGTTGGAATATCGATATACCACCTGCACGTGAGGTAACATCGTTACAACACATGCATGTGGTGGTATATTGCTACACCACCTATATGTGCATATACTTGGAATATCGTTATACCACTTGCTTGTTCCCGTGGTTGCACTCGGATTCAAGCCCTATATCTGTATCACTACGGAGGTCGAATCGATACTCAATAGGAGTATTTATAAGACCTCAATCACACTCACTTAGAAGAATCATCTACATTCTTACCTTACCATTTTGACCTGTCTATTACAGTTGAAATAAGAGGTATATAGATCAACCAACAGT
Organism: Coleophoma eucalyptorum; assembly: GCA_026120035.1. NCBI lineage: Eukaryota > Fungi > Ascomycota > Leotiomycetes > Helotiales > Dermateaceae > Coleophoma > Coleophoma eucalyptorum. The sequence continues at coordinate 53,497 of JALRME010000055.1, forward strand.
TGCTGAAGGGGCGATATAGCCAAATATTTTATTGGCAGGACCAGTAGTAGCCGGGAAGAAGATGAACTATTGCCGTTCTGCAATTTTATCTAAATATTGCCCGACTGCATCTCCGTTATTTGCCTGCCACGTCGGTGAATATTTTTAACTGAAGTAGATACTTGAGGTTTGCTAAAGCGTATCTATCGAAGACCGCCAACGATATCTTATTTTTCTGGAGAAAATTGTGAAAAGTAGTGGCCGCGTCTGGGTCGAACTTTTTAATTGCGGTGTTGTTGACCTTCAATTTTCCGCCTATGACTGAATAGTCGCCTTGAAACACAACTTTTTCTGCGCTAAGAGAGAGAGTGCGCGACGGAGAATTCCTATGATATTTCTTCGAGAATTCTGCGATGTCCTTCTGGCTGGAGAGATATAGGGGAATGACTTTTTCTCCTGCAAGTGACATTTACGCAATCCAAGGATCTTCTAGATTCACTACAGCTTCTGAGGAATTCATGGTCAGTTCAATCGAGATGTACCTAACTAGTTAAGCTAATGAGACATAGCTCCACCCAGTACCACCTCAGAGCACCGTAGTATATTGTAGGCTCTATTCTCTATACGCGTACTATTAATTTCTAGGAAGCTAAATTATTTATAGGAGATGGCCAGAATTCGAAATCAAATTCCAAATACAACGTCAATCCAGGATTCCTGACTTACCAAGTTTTGCGCGATGTGTAGACTTATTTTATGTAATCATTATACCATGCATAATCGAGGCTATTCATCGTATAATCTTCATACCCACACTTTATTATCGGCATCGAATCACATAGTTAGGTAATATAAAATCAGTATGGACCTATATCAAGTAGCACGTATACATATGCCTCTGTTCAAGCTCTCTATATGGAAGCTCAATAGGCTGAATTACACACGGTTTTACGCATGAATTGCCTGTCTCAACTTCTCCAGTATAATTGTGCTCGCGCTGCAAACCTTGCTATTATTATTGCTCACGTGAGTGTCAAGAGATCGATTGGCCTTGTTATAAGAATATGTGTAAGCAAATGCCGAGCCTAACTCAACCATCTCCAAACCATAAGCTCGCCATATTTTCCCCCGAAAATGTGGTAAATCCAACCCTTGGCTGGATTAAGTGCTGTTGTAAGGCTTTGCAATAAGACAGCTGCCCACTAAGTTTTATGAAGATACAGTATTACTTTAGCGGACTTACGACATATAATTGACTATTATGTCACCTAAAGCAGTTCTAACGGGAGATCATCAATCCTCAATCGGCTCTCACTATACCAGAGCCATCATTATAAGGGGATAGAGTAACTAGTGTTATATAGGGAGCTCGGAGGAGCATCTAAGTCAATATGAGTGGAGCATGACCATATGATCATTTGATGTCAAGTCACTGTGGGAATGATTTTCATAACTATCACGTATTGGGCCACGTTATCATTATCATTACAATCGCAAGAGGGGTATATCCCCCCTTTCACCTCACATTTGAGACGAAGAAGAACCACCTAAGTTACAATACCAAGTACCCTGTAATTGAAGCTTATTGCAAGGGCTACCCGTTGTAAACGTATACCAGCAGTTGCTTTTGTGATAAATTATTATTCTTTTAGCTGCTCGGGATACAAACCATAGAGCGAGTTAAAGCTCGATTGTAGTGTATCCACAGGATTGGTGCCATTTTCTATATCCCAGACATTGTATCATGATAAGCAGACTCTAACCAGTTCGAAAACTCAACAGCCTGATGGACCCTCAACGACCTGATATTGCCGTAGTAGTTACGTCACCAATTTGGAGATCTCTGTCTTGAATATGTCATCAATAGAAAGAGGTGGCCCTCTTCAGCCAACCAGTATAATAACACAAGGTACTTGTTGGTTTAAGGACCGTAGGATCTTGTTTTCCTAGCAAAATGTCAGCATAAGATCATCATGTCAGCACTAGGTTAATCTGCAGTACCCAAGTCCCCTCTATAGTAAAATGACTGCAGATAACTAGGTACTGTACTGTACTGATGAATACAGTAGTAGAAGCACGTAACTGATTCGGATCAGGCTCAGGTATGAAATGAATTATTCTAGATGAATCCTTAGGTGAGCAGTTATTTCTCGGGGCGACCAGTAATACTCACCTCAAAATGCCGCTCACATAACATGATCTTACATCCGAAGGTGGGATGTAACATGCAGCACACTCCTGTTGATGACCAATTCGAGACCTTCTCTAGTTAGGTGAAGTTCCAACAGCTTAAAGAACTGTCTACAGTTTTCAGAGTTGTGATTGGGACTGGTCTTTTCATAGAGTATATAGTATACTAAAGGCAGGATTTCAGATAGAAAGGTTTGGTTACTGCATCATGTCATTGTAATGTGAGTCAAAAAGGGAAAATATTTGCTTTACTTCATGCCCAGCCAAGACCTTTCCATAAAGATCTGGAGGTAATGACTGTCAAGACATCGACAGTCAGCACCGAAAGATTGAAGCTACCTTTCACAGCAGATTCGGCTCAGAGTACGCGGTCACATATCTATCCGGATGGGAATATCCTGTTGTCATCAACACAATGCTTGCCAGACTAATCTTGAGATGAAGTGCGCCTCCAAAATTCGTAAAAATATATAGTACAGTACAAGAACTGAGCAGAAGCTTCTTCATCTTGGAAGCCGAAGTGATATGAAGTTTCACTACCAACATGGCCGACCTACAGACCTGAAAAGTTCTTCAGACACCCAGTTGTCTCTTGCAGTGATGAATCTGGTGGAGAAAAAGACTTTTTAAGGCAAAAATGTATAACACTAGATCCAGTACGAAACAGGGTATTCTTCAAGGTTAGAATTTTTAAAAATCACCGTATGCGAAATGTAGCTTATTTTTCCCAGGACAACCAAACAAAGATTCTTCAACCACCGTGACAGTGGATCTGGAGTCTGTTAACAAAAGTCGATTTAAGATAGCCAAGAGGCAGAGTAAGTAAAGAACCTTTATTTGAATAAGTTTAGTGGTAATTTGAGTATAGAATATGACGGGCCAACGAGACGTATTCACAGACGTCGCAAGACCACTTGTGAAGTCTGCAGCATATCTGGCACCTTAATTGAGTGCAAAACTTGTAAAAGTTCTTGGCACGGCAAATGTGTTCCTGTTGGACTAGTTCCAGACCCAGCTTCATCTACCTCTCACTGGAGCTGTCCTAAATGCCTTAAGAAAAAGTCCCGGCCACTGAAAAGTTTGTCAAAGGACCTGGTATCCCATTTAGACGGGACTGGCATGAACTGTATTGATCATGATAGATGTCGTGGAACGGTTTCCGAACTAGGTGTGGAAAAGTCTCAATCAACTATACAGGTCCTACAAGAAGCATTAAGTGCATATGCCTCTGAGCTCGAAACCTTGAAAATAGAAGCGCATCACAGGTCTAAAGAACTTGAAGAACTTAAGAAAGAGAGAGGACAGGTGACCGTAGAGTCTAGTACGATAAAAGTAGAGAGCACTGGGCCTAGGAACAGAATGAACCGTATCATGCAGGCCTTTGGGGAGTCCTTTGTTCATCGTCGGAATGCTTAGGATTTGGCAAGCATAATATGGGATGTTACGGTAGAATTAATTAATTATACGGACCTTGGGTTATCTAGTATTTTCTTTTGCTACTGTACATGTATTGTTATGGTCCCAAAGAGTATAGCCTCAGGGTGAAGTGTTAAGAGATTGTCACACCTTATACCTATTGCCTTTATCACATCGCTACCTTCATTCTACAATGAAAAAAAATTACATACAAGACATAGCATGCCTGTAATACAAGCAAGTCTATCGTGCAAACTAGATACTTTGATAACTTACTTGATACGTTACATATATTGTCTTACACACGGCCGTCTTGAATTATCGACTATGAACAGAATAGTGTCCTGCTGTATTTTGGCTATCGAGAATATGACACTAAATTGCTGTAGCCTACGTAAACTTCGTAGAGCTGTGCTCTTCTTTTTGACAGTTCGTGCCATAATGAGGACCATAATACTTCGGTCATGACATCATCTTGCTACGCAATATAACGTCCGTCCCTATGTGCCGAAAAACCCTACGTGCCGAAAAGGCTTCCCAGTTTTGGGGTCTGAAAAATTAACTACGTAAATATATTAAGTTATACTTGGTTTACTTTGTTCCTTAGCTATTTCTCTGCAAGTATACAGAACTCAATGGGCAAATATCACAATTGTAGTGATTCTGTCGATCGATTTGTCGCTGGCGTTGAAATTCACTTTATCTGTTCCCCCCTGCTCTAACTTGACTATCGGCATATCGGCGTGGCGATCTCATATAAATCCTACTCGCCACAACACCCATGAAGGCTGATTAATAATCTAGTATGGGGATAATGCTCTAAAGCTTTGGTAGAACCATTTTTTAAATATCCGAAGTAATGAGAGCTTGATGGTAGAGCTAGAGTGGAGGAGCTCTGTTTTAGCATAAATAAAGACCATTTGTAAACCAGCCGCGTAGGCAATGGCATCAATAAAATTATGTTAAAAAAGGTGTTGGGGATGTTCAGGGATAGGTTATAACACAACTTATACACAAGTATAGAAGATTTCGATGTGTGTATAGGTTTGGATATATTTAAAATCAAAGTACTAAGGGTTTTTTTTCGGCACAACGGGTTTTTCGCTACGCAGGGATAGACGTTATCAGACCTAATTTTTCAAATAAACGGACGCGATCTGCACTATTTGGCTTTCAATCAATATGCTCAATTACGGAATACCTGTCTTTCAAATACTCCCAATATCTGACGACTGTCCAGTTTATCCTTGGCGGTAGATCTCAAATAGAGCCTGCCTATCTTATGATTTGGTGACTCCCCAAGCCTGTATAGGGGCTTCAACATCAACGGCCTCTAGCTAAACAATCTAATATTGCCTAACAGCTTGTGCTTAGAAGTTTTTATTGAACTCATTATCAATCTGCTAGTACTTCTGCCCCATCAAATTAGTCTTCTATATATATAACTTGTCGACTTGTGAAGCAATGACTCAATTCTAGAGAGCATCCTGAATAAAGGGCGTAATCCTTCTGGCTAGAATTTGGCAGTAGCTCTGTATAATAGAGCTTGTCAAGCAAAGTCATCACAATACACTACACTATGCTAGTCTGGTTCAATATCATTAAATTTTCGTTAAATGATGATTCTGAATTACTGCAGTCAATTATTCGTGACTTAACACATTACCATCAGGAAGCACTCGTCAAGGAGGGGGTTGGCGGCCTTAGCTAATATCAATAGTGAATAAGCAAGGCTGTACATGTTTCTTGGATTATCACGTATTGAGGCAGAGGCTGTGTTTGGTGGATTCAATCTTTTTGCCAACTGCAAAGAAGTCAACGTAGATACCGTTGCATTGCTGACGTACTATGAAAAGGGCAGCGTTCATGCAACTAGACAACATAATTTTAGATTAGTTTACAGAATCTGATGACAGTTTGAGTTGTTTATGTGCGCTGAACAGGATCGCAAAACAGTCTGGGAAAGATAATGTAACTAGAAGAGCTCTTCGTCAAATAGTCCCTTTCAATTGTACAGTAATCCTTCTCTGCTCTCCTATACTGTACTGTAAATAGTGCTGAAAAATATGCGCCATATCCTTGATAGCTACAGTACATGTAAACAGTCATCCTTCTACGAACCTCAATAACGAAGTCATCAACTTATTAATTGATATTGAGGTTAGAGCACTAGACAGCACCCCTGTGATATTTATTCATCCACACAAGCGCTACACTATAACGGACTAAAATATGGAAGCTGACAACCTATTATCTGAAACGATACATAAAAGCTCAATGGTTTCTGATTTCAGTCGTAGGTTTTCTACCCATATCAATCGATAATGGACCTCAGCATGCACTCTCAACAGGGTTTGAAAATTATTGACGCGCACTTCAACAAGAATGTTAGTGGCAATCTAACGCAGCTTCAGGGTATCGGAAGTAGGGCAATGACAACGTCTACAATTTCTAGTACAGAGAAAAGCGCCTTGGACACTCGATCTCATGTATCTAGGGGAGACTGGCATTTCTTGGCATCCTTTGGATGTTTATCTTTAATTAATCTTATGTGTGCTATAGACGCTACTATCCTCAGCGTAGCATTACCGGTATGTTATACGACAGAAAGTAGAGCGCTGATTTACTGCTAAGTTGTACCTGTCTAGACAATGGCCGTGAAGCTCAATGGATCAGCCATCGAAGCATTTTGGTAAGACTATTATCAACTAATTTCAGTTCTTATTAAATTTCTGTTAGGACCGGCACATCATTTCTGCTCACATCAACAGTCTTCCAGCCATCATGGGCATCATTATCTCATATTTTTGGACGCAAGCCAGTTCTTCTGCTTGGACTAAGTCTATTCACACTTGGAGCTATAATTGCTGCTTCGGCAAATAATTTCACCATCCTCCTTGTTGGTCGTTCCATCCAAGGCGTTGGTGGTGGAGGAATTTCTGCATTAACTTACGTTATTGTCACAGATATGGTCACTTTAAGGGATAGAGGAAAGTGGTTCTCACTCATAAGCCTGCAGTGGGCAATTGGATCCGTCACTGGCCCTGTCATTGGTGGTGTCTTTACGGAGAGATCTACGTGGCGCTGGATATTCTGGCTTGTATGTGAATATGTCAATCCTTCAACCAAAAGCAGAAGTAGAGCTAGAGCTAGGGGTATAAGCTAACAAAGAGCAGAACATTCCTTTTTGCGTTGTTTCATTCATTACTATTCCTATTTCTCTCAAGCTAAATCGTAAGGATGGTTTGGTTATCGAGAAGTTGAAGGCTATTGATTGGATAGGAACCGTTTTATTTGTATCCTCAATTACCGGATTCTTGATCCCATTAACGTGGGGTATAGGTAACCATTTTGTGATAATGGAATAACTGCTAACCTGTATAGGTGGTGTAATGTACGACTGGAAAAGCTGGCGAACTCTATTCCCCTTGATAATTAGTTTTATCGGCATGATTGTCTTTGTAAGTATTAGTTTCTAGGCATTAAGGTTGGTACTAATTACCATTAGCTACTATACTCGAAGTACTTTGCTTTAGAATCTCTTATGAAAGGTAGCATATTTGAGACGTCGACAGCAAAAGTCGGATATTTTGGTACCTTTATTCACGGAGTTATTGTCTGGTCTCTGCTATATTATATGCCACTATATTACGAGGTAGCCAAAGGCTTTGGCCCCATTGAATCAGGAATTGCAATTTTCCCATTTACTTTCACGACTGCTCCTGCTGCCATTGTTGTTGGGTTCGTTATAACCAAGACCGGAAAATACAGGCCATCTATTGTACGTGCTCTACTATTTCACCAACCCATTCACCCCATTGATACTAAACCTGGTGAATGACTAACCTTCGCGATTGAAATAGTGGGTGGGTTGGATTTTAACTACAGTTGGTATGGGTCTTCTTATAATCCTTAGAGAAGATACAACCACGCTTCAATGGATATCTCTTTCTCTTACAGCAGGCCTAGGAACCGGAATCCTCTATTCTGCCCAGTCATTTGCTGTCCAAGCTGCTGCATCAAATGCGGACCTTCCGTTCGCTGCAGCAATGTATAGCTTCTTACGTTCACTAGGTCAGACTTTTGGTGTGGCATGCGGGGGTGCCATTTTTCAAAATGCCTTCAAACACAAATTGTCCCTTAACCCCATATTAAGCGTTAACTCAAGCCAATGGACCAGAGATGCAAGCGCGATAGTACAGATTGTGAAGTCTTTGCCAGATAGCAACGAACTCAAGGGCGAGATCGTGGCTGCCTACGTGGATTCATTGAGGATAATTTGGATTGTTATGTGTGTGCTTGCTTCGGTGGCTTTCTCATTGAATTTGGTATTTGTTAAAGACTTTTCTCTTGATAGAGAGCTTGAAACTGAGCAGGGCTTTAGATATGAGGCAAGAACACCTACTATTTCAGGTAGGACTCGTTTATCATTAGCCTTACAAAAGTATGAAGAATCGTAAAATAGAGCAAGAGAAAAATATATATATATATTTATGCGATATGAGAGCTCCAATGTCCTTCATGTAGACTTTATCTCTATACGTGATTTAAGAAGAACATTGAAAGCGTCGTACGATAATAAGCTGCTTGAACCTTTGGTTTTGCAAGATTGTATTTTACGGGTTCTCTAAGCAGCGTGCCGAGGCATTGCAAGGGCGGAACCGATTGATATACGCTGGTAAACTTGGAGAATATTTGGAGAAATTTTTGCAGGCTCTGCTGTTTTGATAACATCAACAATAAAGTTGAAACTATTGAATATATAACGTCCATCCCTGCGTAGCGAAAAACCCACTACGCCGAAACATTAACCTGGTACTTTGACTTTAAATGTTTTAAATCTTGTACACAAATCGAAATCTCCTATTATTATGTATAAGTTGTATTAAGTTATATACTGTAAGGACACAGGTTTGATCAAAGGCAGGATAGAGGTGTTTGGGAGCACAATAACCTTATATTGACTGAATCCTATAGGTCTCGTACGAAGGACACAAAAAAGATAAAGAGAAAACAGAAGAAAGAAACCAGTTCCAGTGACATGTCCCCTTTATATGCTTCCTGGGTCCGAAACCACTCCGACTCTGGTCATACTCGCTTATGCTGGTCATAGGGTCGCGTGACTTGATACTGGATAATTCAACTAAGTAGGGCAGGTTCTTACAGTTGTAGCTTTTGACGCTCTCAATAGAATAATCGACAGTATGGCCAAACTTTAATATTTTCTAACTACAAGTCAAGCCCTTATAGAGATATAGCTAAAGAACAATAGCAAACAGATTCTAGCTTTATATGTTTCTATGGTGAAAATTTGAGACCTCGAACTATTAATTTTTTCGGCACACCGGTTTTTTCGGCACGCAGGGATGGACATTATTTGTAAACTAGCTGTGTAGGCGACGACATTGATAAAATTAGGTTAAAAAAGGTGTTGGGGATGTTTAGGGATAGGTATATAACACAACTTATACACAGTTATAGAAGATTTCGATGTGTGTACAGGTTTTGAAATTGTTAAAGTCAAAGTAACTTACTAAGGTTTTTTTTCGGCACAGTGGGTTTTTCGCTACGCAGGGATAGACGTTACACTCACTGATAAGGCATGGTTGTTTTTAGCGGCATAGGTACAATTCAAATTTCATGTTTCATGATAGAACTCTATTCATCAAGAAAATTCGGGGCTACGACTGAAGCTTTGCAAAGGTGAACTAATAAAAGTTAGGTGTTCTGCAGTGGATCAAGACAGCACCAAAAGGATTAATTCGAGGTTGACGGTCCTTAATCACGCATATCAATCACCAAATTTGCTTTTCCTCTCCTCCGGCATACCCTGAACTGTATGCCATCGAGGTTTCAAAGCGTGCGTTACCGAATATAGAATAAGTGTGGTAAAAGGTCAGGAATAGCGTCACGACGCATGAATTTCTCGCGGAGTAAGTCCTCTATTTACGTTCGCCACAGCAGCAACAAAGACCCCTAAAAAGCCATAGGAAACTTGATACCAATGCCGATAGAAAAGCGCTCCAAGTCAGGGCAAACATATTCAAACCTAGAGTTGCATCTACGCCATACGATCGAAGAACTGTATCGAAAGCTCCAACTACGCTACTGTATACAACAGTGGCCATGATTGAAGCTGTGAGTAAGCCGACCGTAGATATAGATGTAATGATAAGTGGCAGAATTGAGCCCACTAAAGAAAACACCGCGCAAAATCCGAGAATTGTAGATGCTGCTGTGGCGAAGATTGCAATTAAATATAACCTTACCATAACTTTGGACGCTGAGTGATAGATTTTTAAAACGTTATTAAGGGCTTTAGGGAGTCCGTCAGCAAATATTGTATTATTTAGATGCCAGACGTGAACTGGGTCAAACCAAAATTCTTTCGTAGGGGTACTGCAGCTGGTATTTGAAGATGAAGTCCCATCTTTATCAGCACAATAGGACCATAGAGCAATCGTGTACGAATCCGCAATACCTAAAGAAGATGCCGAAACATTAAGGCTCTTGGAAGCTCCAAGAGCAGAGGATATTCCACCAAGGAGAGGAACATTGGCCAAGGGAGGATGAATAGACAAATTAGAAGTATCTGCCTACGGTGAAATCCTCAGCATCGGCTCTTGTAAATCAGTTTTCCAAATATACCTTCATGAAGTATATATTACTCAAGTGAGAATAGATACCTCCTAGACATACCGATGTGATACATGCAAGAGATACAATATTAAATCCTAATGGCAGCCACGCGGTTATACTCAATTTGCCCATGGTATGTCTCGTCAATTTAAGATAAGGAATTTGCAGTACTTTTGATATACAGAATCCTTAGAATCCTTAGGGCCTATTACTATATATATATACCTGAAGAACGCCTTCTCCAACCAACCGCTTTATCTAGATTAGCTCAAAATAGCAATGTGCCACCTATAATTAACAATTTATATAATTTCGAAAATAGCTCAGAAGCTAATTAAACTTTGTGTAGTTAAAAACATGGTCAGCATCCAGTCGCAAGATGAAGGGAAAGGCAAGTCTAATAGTCAATTCCTCCCCGGAGGGCTAGAGCAAAAATTGGTGGACAGATCAATCAAACTACTGATCAGAGCTTTGTTGATCTGTGTTGACTTTGGTGAGCTTATCGCGCACAAGCTTACCGCGCACAGTATCCCTACTATCGGAATAGAATAACGCATACTTAGCACGTGACCTAATCGCGTGCTTACATTCGTTGATGGGATATACACCCCATCTACGATCCGTGTACATAGAGAAAATCAATAACCACCTACAACACTGCATACCCTGTAATTGAAAGCTATAATGCTATTAAGAGGTCTGTATGTTGTAAACGCATACTGTACCAATACCTACATTATGGCAATCTTACAGTACTGTACTGTACTGTAAGACTAGGACCACAATTAAAATGTGTCGAACTACAGATTCGTCTCGAGATGACGTCTATTTTTAGTCATACTGTGTTCAGGCGGTGCGTTGTGGTTTTTCTTTTCATATCCGCTAGCAAGGTAGAGTCATCATGTCCCATTATTTTTCCCGCCCAGTCAGCATGGTGAAGTCACATGTATCCACTGGAAATCGAGCAACTGTTTATCCTCACAGCTGGCAAAGCTGAAGTCATCATGTCCGCACTGACACTCAATTTTTTCTGTGGAGTTGCCGAAATGGAAGAAAGATTTTCCACGACGAGAGACCAAAGTTTCGGTCCTCGTCAGGTTTAGTTGGGGATAAAACCGTTGTCATCACGAGACCCATCTACCTGAAGGAATCAAAACGGAAACAGGGCATCTTACAGAAGCAGCCAGCAGGTGCAGGCGACATAAGATTTCAAGACTTAATGTTGATAGCTACAGTACAGAAATGAAATTTTTTTGAGGAGAATGCTTAGGCCTCACTATCTTATACGTGCTCTCTAGCTATAGAACCTCCGATATCCGCTGTTGAAACCCAAAGAATAATCAAATAATGTCACAAGAGCAACCAACATCACATGACCAATGGCTCACATGATCAATCACTCACTGGAAGGTACCTTACAATTGCATGATCCACTCTCATTAGCTCAGGCGCTCTACCGAGCTCCCTATTTAATGAGCAGTGCTCACACTATAGAAAATACAAGTTTACAATACTCAATGCTATGCTCTACTACTTAGTGTGTGACATTTCGATATAAGTTACTTGTTTCGGCACGTTCTTTTAAAATAGCCTAATTTCTTTTGATATGTTGCTAAGTGTCCTCTTTGTTGTCATAACCTTCCTCGTTGTCTTAACCTTCCTCAAAGTTCATCTTTGTCGCCTCCTCACTTTCTCCTCCGTCCGCAACTGTAACTGGCACCTCGGGAGCGATCTTAATGCGCAAGTATAAAGCTCGCCCTCCGTTACATGAGCGGTAAGTAACAGGGGTTGTGGTCTGGAAATACGCCACTGAACCGCTCTTGATGGTTATGCTACTACCGCCGATCTCTGGTAGTCGCAGTGGGCCGAGTGCAACTAACCCAACAACACCATCTTCTGTAGCTGTGCCACGATATTGTATCTCTTAGTTAGAGCTTGATTGATAGGACATAGGATTATGATTGGGAGCGTTCCAGCGAGCAGACTCTGCCAGCCAATGAGTACCCATAAGAAGGGGACCGACAACAGGAATTGGGAGATAAATTGGATAAAATCCTGGATGTCTGCTCCTATACTCGCGACGATATTAGCGTCAGTAGTGAACATATCGACTATATCCTGTTGGCTCTTCTGCTTGTGCTTGTATTTAGGCTCGGTATCCTTAGCTGCCTCATTGAGTTTCCCATCAGCCTACAGAAATATTAGTCCATAGGTTTAACTATTCCTTGCTATAATCCAACTGCAGTGGAATGGTAAATTTTGGTTCAAGCCCGTCGTTTCTTACCTTATCTTTGTCTGTAGTCTCTTCTTCTGGAAGCTCACTACAATCCTCAATTCTCATGGTTTTCTCAAAGATAAGACATTTAAGGATTGATAGATTAAGAGCAATAAGAGCTGAGGAACATCAATATCTTCTGATTAGGTATTCAAAGTTTAACATACTAGTCCACTGCAACCAACCAACGCGTAAATCAATTAGGGTTGAACTAATAGTAGCTGTGAACAGTCCTAGGACACAATACTAGGCCTTGGAATCAATAACATCGAATTCGTTACGCCACTCAAGGTTCTGTAGCAATTTCAACATAGCAAATTGAGGTGCAACCTCGAATAGAGAAGAGAAGAGAATCCAAGTCGACTAATAGAAAATTTGCTAGCGGAAAGCCTAGAAAATGCGCTTCCATAATTTTACATTATCCTTCAGAGATATAGCGAGGAAGTTGGCAGTTTGTGCTTTAGATTGTATATCAGAACCTATGTTTGGCAGATCGGTTGTATCTATCAATTTAGTTGCAACGAAATCAAGTAAGTCGGAGCTCTAGGAGAAGGTAAGCCGCTGCCAGAGAGAATTAGTAAACTGTCGATCAACAACTTTACCGTTATGGAAGACATCTGGACGACGTTGAATACAGAAGACGGCTGCGAGGACAAGGAAGATAGCAAGGAAATGACAATATTGTCTAGGTTCTCGGGAGTGTTACCCAAGAACATGGTCCACGCGACGGCGCCAATCAGAAACGTTGATGCGGTTCTAGAAACCACGCTGTGGAACCTGTTGATAATGGCTGCTTCCCGTGAAGCACCGAGGAATTGAACGATAAGCAGCAGCTGACAAAGGGTGAGTGAGTATCGCGTGTACAGGCGTCTAGGGATTCGACTACATACCCAAACGGCAAACAGCAGTCAGACATGAGTAATCAGTATAGTAGAATAGCCATTTCTCCTGCGCACCGTAGCGAAGATAGCCTGCCAAGCCTAGGCCCACCGCGACATAAATGAAGATGAAGGCGAATCTGGTAGAAACTTTCTGTATTGATTCCTTGTTAGCAACTCTATCTTCGTCCTCATATATAGACCAACTATTAGCAGGCTTAAAGCGCCAGGGGTCCTTGGCAAGTTTGAGGATTGAAGTAATGGTTATGAGAGCAGTCAGTGCTGCCAAAGTATAAATATTGTTCTCGGTGGCGTAATCCATCTTCTTTCTTCAGGAAGAAAAGAGATGGAAAGTGGGAACGAAATAGTACAGTACGGATAATTCCTTTCACCTCACCATATGAGACAAAGGGTCGAGCGAAAGTGAGACGAGAAAAAGAGGCTATTGAGCGAGTCACGATGTATTTTATGGGGATCTTGAAATTTGACAGCATGCTCAGACGGACCAATCGACGCACAAGACTTTTGTGCCGTGTTCATCCGCACGGATTTGGATGAAACGAAAGTTTACATCTGATAGACTGTAGCTGCAGATTTGTAGCGCTATATCAAAGCAAAAGGAGTGCTACTCCTTTCCTGTCCCATATTTAGTTGAACAGCAAGGCAGACAAGCGCTGCCTCGCCTCCGCATCGTCCCACTCAACCAAAACTCGATTATTCGATTCTTCCATCTTCACTTGTGCCAGCGGCTCCATTGCTGCTTGTTCCTCTTCACTCAAAAGATGCACTCTCGCCTTCCATAATTCTTCTGTAGGAACATCTTCCAGCCGCTTACCGAAGAATCTTTCGTCTAAGTACTTCCAATAGATTGTATCGAACGCCCAGCTCTTTCTAGCGGCATAGTTTAGCCAGAAGCGGCCTTTCTCCCAGCTTTCTCGCATGTACGCCGAGAGCCGCAAAAAACCAGGGCCTATATCTTTTTCTACCTCTTCCATCGCTGAAACCCAGGTCTTAAGCTGTTTTTCGTAGAGGCTTGTCCAATTCTCGATGCCATTCTCCCACATCTCGGGTACATCAAGCAATAGCCACCATGGCGGGTCTAAGATAAACTGCGTCGGCCCAACGTATGCGAATTCCCAGTCAATAGCACCAAGAACCTGGTCGTTCTCATCAACAATAATGTTGCCCGGCCTAAAATCATCAGACCAGAGGCGGAAAGAGCCCGAGCCTTCCGGCGCCGCCAATGTTACATGAGCGTCCTTAGAGCAGGCAGACCAGTCATCTTCACTAAACCCAAACTTTGATAGTCGGCCTTGTTTAGCCAATTTGCGAAACAGTTGGCGAGCGACATATTTAGTCCTGCAGTCATCCTCTGACGAAATTATATCATTATGCTGAAAGAGGAGTGTTGCTATTTGCATCTCAGCCAAAATCGCGTACCACTGATCAGCGGTCTGATACGTAGTGCTTTCTGATGGAAAGACTGATTCAGGGACGTTGGAAAGTTGAACCATATTGGTCATATTAAGAGTAATTGGTCGTCCCATTACGAGGTAGGACCCAGGGCTTGTCTCAACGAGAGCTCCGATGCGCGGAAAGGTAGGTTGTGTAAGCTGTAGAACACACCGTGCCATTTTAATATACAGGCTCTCGAGCTTGCTTTCAGAAATATCGGGATCTAGGACGGGAGTCTCGTCATCCTCGCTGGGAGCCTCTAGAGCCTTGCCCATAACTCGTCTGGATCCGAGGTCTTGAATAATCATGAACGGCCCAATATCGGAATCAATACCACTATAGAAGACTTTTGGAACCGGGAGATAAGTATGTTGGCTAATGTATACTGCGGTTGCGGCTTCTGCAAGTGTTTTCTCTTCAGGAAACACGGCCTGATTGGGGCAGGGCAGGCGAACGAGAAATTTAGTGCAGCAGCCTTTCACCTGAACAGAATATAAGACGTTAAAACCGCCGATAACTAATGGGGTAGCTACGGTTGCGGGTTTATCAAATAGCTTTTTAGCAAAAGATTCAATTTGGCTACACGTAGACGACTTTCGGACTTGCTTCACCGCATCCTCCCAAAGCTTATCGCTCCGGTCCCATGCAAGGTCATCAGACTGCTGTCGAGCTGCCATTCTGGATTGGAAGGAATGCTTTAATGACGAGGGGAATGGTCGAGAGGCCGAATTTAAAGGGCCTGGTGAGGTCGCTTGGGCCTCGGCGCAAAGCCGAAACGTATTCTGTAGAGCGCGGCAATGTTTAGCGCGCGCATACTATACCCACTCATCAAACACCCCTGATGCGTCCGCCGTCTGCCGTTTTAGAGTGCAACCAAGAGCCCACCTCCCTCGATTATCATTGTTGGTGATCGAAGGTCAACATGACCTTCACCTGCTACGGAAGAGGTCTGCGCCAGGACTGCTCAAAGCCGGACAGAACCAGAAAGACACTAAGTAGCCTACATATCATTTTGGATATCGCCATGCTCAACGCGGCCATCTTGATCTTTTGCCCTCAGCATGGGGCGAGCGGTTATCAACCAATTCCAAGTCGGGGAGCTCGGGAGAGCTTTGCTAGAAGAACATGGGCGCTAATAAAGTCTTCGAGGTACCATTGAAGACGTGCTAGGTTATTTCACAAACAGGCTCGGGAAAGCCCTGCGTCAAGTAGGACGAGGATATCGAGGACAATCGGTAATTACTGACACCGAGCATGTGTGTTTTCCCTCGCTGGCATATTCAAGTCGCCTAATAACAAATAATACGGACTGCTTCTCTATTCAGTACAAATTATAGCTAACGCTGGAGCTGCAAAGTGACAGCAGCTTGCGGTCGAATCAAGGTTTCAACTAGTCTTTGCATTTCATCAATAAGGGCTAGCAAGCCAATTACACTTGCTTGGCTTCTTCCTCCCTCTTCCTCTTATCCTCCTTCGCCTTATCGAGTTTTGTCCTTTTTAATAGGAATTTAGACCGACCTATGTCTTTAGGGATATACTCCTCCTAGCTTGAATTCTTAACCCTAAGCAGTCCGATATATCAGAATTCGTCAAGTAAGCGCTTTGTGCATCGAAAAGCCTGAGAATCGAGCGACCCGCCCTAAGGAACGTAGCAATGCAAGTTTTGAGGCGTTTCACCTCATTATTGTACACTTATATTACTGTGGCTAAAAAATAGGTGGGTAAAAGACTGTAAGCTTATAGACCTTTCTACTCGAATCCTTCTTATTCGTCTACAAATTAGGGGTGATATTTGGTTTTACAAACTGGACAGATTTTGTTGCCTGTAGTAATCCTGCTCAAAATGCAATTCTCATGATAGATACGCCCACATTTGAACTTAACGAATTGCTGCGATACAACAATCTCGTTTCCGCAAAGCGTACATTTAATGGGTAGGATTTCGGTGGCGATATCACGATTGAGTAGTCCTTCTTTACACATGGCTTTCGTCACCATTGTCCAGACCGTTGTTTTGAGCTCGTCAACCTTCGGATCTAGCGATTTTAAGACAGGCTCAAGTTGTAGGCAAACGGATGCTATCTCGAGCTCTCCACAAAACATAAACATTTTGGTACACCGTATTATAGCCTTGACTAGCCTTTGAGGTTCTATAACAACTTCAGCGTTAAGAATCATGTTGAGTAACTCTGTATGCTCTCTTCCTTTGAAGTTGTTCATATTAAGGGCAGTCTGAAGATGGTTGGAAAGGATATCAAAATGAAGGTTTTCCCAAGTTGCGGTTGGAGTCGATTGGTCGTAGTATTTTCTCGAAATCTGCAGACCAGAGGAATATAGCTCTTGAGCTAGAGCAAAGTTTTTCTTCTTAAAAGCCTCATTTTCCTCTTTGCTTCAATCCCTCTGGTGATTGAAATTGTTCTTTCTCAGATATGCTTATGGTAGCATAAAGGTCGGGAGACTGAAGTTTTACTGTCGCCCAATTTTTTAGAATATCATCGAGAAGATTTTTTGAGTCTTGCTTGAAGTTTCTCGTCTTCCTTTTCATATAGAAGAGAACTTGCTCTTCCTTTAAATCCTCCACTCCGATCTTTTGCGAAACTGTATTGAGTATAGACTCCCACAGCGCTACCGTGTCCGGAAACTGATACTCCGCATCTAACTGTCGCTCTAGAGCTTTCCATAACGATTGGTCTTGGGTACAGAACTTTTCCTGTTTATCCTTATCAATACCGAATTTCTGGTTAGAAATGATCTCAAATAGCGGTGATCGATATCTTGTCGATGAGATCTTCGAGGCCATTCTGTGAGACCCTAGCACCCATTTTGCTACTGAGTCATCTAACTTTTTCTTTGTATCGGGTCGTCCATTCCAGAAAAGTATTGGGGCAAATATGTTGGATTCACAGAGGGATTCTAACTCTTCCACTTTTGCATACCCACTAAGGAGGCTGGCGATGTAGAAATGTGCAAGCATAGGTATTGTAAATGGTGATATGTGATTTAAGGTAGTTCAATTCATTCTCTTGGGATACGACAATATACAACAAAGACACAAGTAGTTAGGAGTCTCAACTAAATGATTCCTATAATGATATAACTAAAGAAGAGCTACGAAGGAGGTAGTTTGGTTGGTCGACGTCCTCGATTTCTATGGTCCGATCATTTCATCCGTAAGTCCATGATGATTTGTATGATAGCCAGGGACCAATATATATGCATTACCGGGTAGGAACAAGGTTCCTCCGATCGGTTGCACATTCTACCGTCCCGTTGCCTCGTCCCATTCCACCAGTTTACAGTATTAGCGACTTATCGAGTACCATTCGAAAGACGACAAGAAGCTGGGCTGCGCTTGAAAGGTAAATTTGTCCTAAAGACAAAATGTCTGGACAGATCTGTAGTTTGTGTTCTATTTCCGACCATTGTGGGGGGCGCCCCTTAAGGAGATCACAGTTCTTCTCTACGCAATAACGAGTGTTGTAAAGCAGAGCTTGAGTTTAAGAGCGAAAGGCGTCGGTATTAATCTGCTTCGTAGATGTTAAGATGTGCCTTATGATTTGGACAAGGAAAAATCCCTTTTGCTCATGTTCCTTAGAAATTAGAGTCCAGATAGGGAAAGGAGCTTCGGTAGCTGACGCAACGATTGTCGCCTTGATTCTGTAAGAGATGAGATTAATATTTGACTTGTATATGGCAGTATAAGTACCTACATTTGTAACTCATATTCTAAGTCTGGGGATTTATCTAGAGTCTGTAGGAAGCGGTGTGGAGCGATGCTTTTCACTCCTTCGCTATCAGAAAACCAATTTGGGTTAAGGAGGATCGCTGTTTCGATGACTGAGATGGCCTTGCGAAAAACACAGTTGGATACTAACGATAAATATTGGTTAGCTAATAAGTTATTATATCGTAATCTTAAAATAGAGCTTGCTTATAGATGTAGAGAACAGCTTCTTCTCCTCGGTCACTGCAGCCCAAAGATTGCAGATTATTGTAGTTAGTGATTCGATTTCATCAACGAATATTAGAAAGTCGTTTTCATCGAGGCTTTAATCGAGGATCTCTGCGGTAGCATCTTCCTTCCAAGTGAAGTTGACCTTGTGTTTGTCCGCAACACGGGCCTCATATATTGGATCCGTGCACCTCACTCTCTACACCAGATGCGATATTATAGCACCATAAAAGGGATGTAAGTTCATCTACGACCAGAAGACGGTATTAAAAGGTTGACCGAACAGGCCACCGAGGTTCAGAACATCATCGTATTTGATGGGATGACGAAAGCCGCACAAGAACAGATCGACAAATTAGATAAGGAGTGTTTGGAATTTTGCACCCAGTTGTTGGATCACCGGCTGGTAGTAGATGATGCATACCAGAGCGCCATCATCAGCGTGTAGTCGATTTTGGGTTTGAAGGACGGCGGTGGATGGTTGGAAGCCATCGAGTATACCAGTAATTATTCGGCCATTATCGAATTGGCGCGAGCATTGGTGATCGAATAAGCCCATCAGATATGGCGGAGGCAGATCGCAGCAGCCCAGATCATAGGCAAGAGCGAAGAAGAGGCCACCGAGTGCAGCGAGAGTCATTATGAGATCGTCCGCAAGATGTCGACCGATTCATGGAGTTGGAAGGTGGCAGGAGAGAGTCCACCCCAATGGATTTGATGATCAGCAAGCGTTCATATGGCATAGCCATCCAATTTACCACTACCGCCGACGGCACCGTCACATGGATCGGAGACACGATCATATACAAGAAGGTGGAGTTCAGCATGATCCAATTGAAGTTGATGGTGCACAATGCCGTAGCGAGTACCCGGAAAGAGTTATTACAGCATTTGATGATGATCCCATTGAATAGCATCGGTGACATTAACGAAGGTCAGGTTCCCAGCATTCTATGGGCCGCATTACGGAACAATATGGCCGAGTGTAAGGTCGGATGGTTATTTTTGGACGATATCCGCAACCCATTTTGTATGGAAGGTCGATGGTTGTTGTTCAATCGGATATTCTAGGATCAGGGGTTCAAGAAGCATTTCATCCAAAGCGGCGAGCCCATCCGGTGGCAACGAGATAGCATAGCCCGATTCGAGCAGCATTTGGTCAACGTCCAAGAGGGTTTGTTGTTTATTTTGCACATATACGGTGGTCCACCCAATCGCGCCCCCGACGTTTTGAGCGTTAAATTTGATGGTTTTGTTTTTAACGAGGACGACATTTGGGGTTAAAGGAAGGCGGTAAACACTCTTAGCATAATTTATACAATTTTGACCTGGCTGAAGACATGTTCTTTAAAAACCAACATTACTATTCATAACATTGTTCCAATACTTTGCAGCCAAAGGTGGAGAGCAACAATAATTGTAAAGATGGTCCGCAGGTCAGAGGGCTCCTGCAACTCGAACATACCACATTCCTCAAGTTCAACAAAGACCCCATCTTCACCCTGGTATCCGTCCTGTAGGTATCGCGCATAATCAGCAGGGAATCTGCCCAAGACTACGGAAAAGATGTTCTGGGCAGCAGAGACAAGTGGCAAGCTAAATGAGTCAGTATTGAAGAGGTATGGGTCGAGAAGACTTTTACATCGTTTCCTGCAAGGTACTCCTTAGAGTACCTTGAGAGAACATGCCAATAAGATGCGCAGCTTCCTGTGCTTGTACGCTGGGTGGCTTTTCATCGGCGTCGTACCAAGACTTAGACTGAAGTTTGACATAAGTATATATTGAAATGAAGATCTCAAGCACCCACCTCAATACTACAGTACGAGTACTTTGAAGCCCTTTGCCAATAGCCATCACGATGGACTTTGTGTACAAGACTTCCATCATTCGTAGTAGAATATGTAAGTGCTCCTGCCTCAACAGTGAATGTATCATGGGTGATACTCCACTCTAAATAGACAGGAGGTTCTGTCTCTCTTCTTAGAAGCTCAGTAACACATCGTAGAAGCTCATACACACAAGCGTTTGTTGTTATCTCTGACTTAGCCCGATGGTCATAACTTGATTGATCACTTTGATCGGATGGAATGTAACTCTCAGAAGAACGGTCTTGACGCATTTTCTTGTTTGGAGGTTGAATAGGGGAAGAAGGGAGCGAAGACAGCGAAGGAGGCTGTGGTGGTGAGGATGGGATGATTGGGCCAGCTGAAGTTGCGGAATGCTGCATTCTCAGCTCTCTCCGTGGATCAAGGTTAAGAGGAGTTTCAAGAACTTGTGCCAGGAAGGTGAAGAAAGACGCAAATTTGCCAGCGCGTTCGCCGAGTTGCTGATGCGTGTAATTACGCCAATTTTGATTGGAAAGCCTGATAGCGGATTGTATGTCCTCGGATTCTTCAATCCATGCTGTAGCGTCACCAATGTAGGGTTCGAGCAGCAGCGGAATTCTCCTTTTCGGAGGCTTTCGTATTATCTGGAATGTCTCAATCTCAGGTACGTCCCATAAACTGCCTGGTCCCAGAGGGTCTTTTCTACTAGCTAAAGACTCTCTAGGCCACGAGTCAAACAATTTCCTGAATTCTTGTCGGGTCGAAGGAGTAGGCATAGTGCAATAGAAGGAAAGTTGAAGACGTCGGCCGTGTGCGTCAGCTATTTTAGACAACTGTATCACGTGTTAAGGTTCAAATCTGATGCCTAAGGCAACAGAACATTCACGATCTAGCGTGAACAAACTCATCAATCACTGTCCCTGGCAGTATATCGTCCACCATCAACGAGTGCGATGCTTTCATAGCATGGAACTACTGACATAGTATTGATCTTTTACAAATGCCACATTGCTGGCTCCCGACAGTCCGCAGCCTCCTTCGGGACCTGAAGCGTGCTGAGAGGCATACGAACATCGCGAAGCCAAACACATCCCAACTCGAGCTGTTGAACATAACGATCCGGCATACTCATGACATTTCTGGGTTGGAAAATATTTGCATTATCGAAAAATTCCTTAGCGATGAAACTCGCCGACGAGAGACAGGTTGTATGGAGGCATTGTTCTATCCTAAGATTTCCGCCGAGTTCTGCTCTAAATATGTGGCCTCAATATTGTTTGGATGGATCGCGGAAGACATGTCACAGCAGTTTGTCGATAGTGTGCGGATCAAGAGGTAAGCATATCTTCCTCATGAAAGATAGTAGCTAACCCTTAGTATCTACAGGACGCCAATATTACGAGTCCCGAGCGATACACACTCTGATGGCGTTCGAGCTGAAATGACCGCACTGTTTCGACAGAGAACGAAAAGCAAACACCTGTACATCTCACTAGTTATTCGAAAGGAGAACGAATTAGATACCCTTATAACTTCAGCAGAGCTCTATGCTCTGTTCTCGACGGCTGCGAAACAAGCGTCGATGCAACCGCTCGTGGACTTCGTCGAGGTGAGTGAAGCTCACATTGTATCCTGATAATACTTAGTTTAAATAGGTGCGTATGCTGGTAGTATACTCGCGATGGGTGCGGATTGTTACCGCCAAAGCGACACGATCCTACATTACGTCAATCGTTGAAGGGTGGGATAATATTGCAACTCAAATGGAGATATATCAGACACCATGGTTAAACTTCATGACAATTCTGGGCCAGCAATGTGTACTACTCGCTGTATTCGAGTCAACTAGGATGCAAAGTCCCGATGTTAAGGCACGAACTCCTCTTAAAGACACGGCACCAAGCGAACAAAACTTGAAGTCATCAAAGCGTAAGCTCCCAACCGCTGAGGAGTGTGACAACAAGAAGAAGATAAAATACATATCAGATGGTACAAAGGATGCATTGCCGATCTTTTAAGAGACTTTTACACGACGTCTACGACATTGGAGGATTACATGTTACCACCACCCATTCAGCATCTACACCGACCTTTGTTCATATGGCTAAATGTGACTGGGCTTCTTTGAGCTCTTTGCGGACAGCCGTATATTCAACTTCTTTATCGTCATATGAAGGTGGTTGCACTACCGTAGTACCGTAATTCATTGCTCTGTGCCATTGGAGGGCTAGAGGTGTCGAGACCACCTCTTTCTGTTTGCGGTATTTTAGAGAACCTCAGCCGACCGCGAGCATATTTCAGGTGTTCTGAAGAAATTGCGGTGAGAGGCGGCTCGGCAGTTCGCTCATTGTGAATGCGAGCAGGTTCAAGATATGGTTGAAAGAGACTCAGAGGTCTCTTGGAAGCACAAGGCAATGTCTGATATCACCAGCCGGTGCGATGTTTTGTCCGATGCACACGGGACCAACTAGGCCAAACGTTCCGTTTCAAAGGTTTGCTCAAAAAGACTCGGCATCGAGAACTGACCCTAGCCGGTTGTATGTTGTTTGATGAAGCACACGGCCTGGTGTTTTTACACGAAGGTCGCCCTTAGTATTCCATGATATCTTAGGATACAGGGAGAATCGGATTCCAGGACAAGTGGAGAGGGTATCTTTTAAAGCTCCGCGAAGTATCTGATTCTCGTACTTTGTGTAAATCCTTTGCCTTCTCCCTCTGTTGAAACAAAGAGTATATTACTTTTAAAGTTATATCCGATTGCTGCCCAACAATGTAACGCCTTTCGGCCGCTATGAAAGGTAAACTGTACACAATCAAGTCGATGTCGTTCTCCTCTTTTCCGAACTATTTTCTGTCGACGTCGAAGGTTCTGGTTGATAAGCCTAAACGCGATATGTATTTAGTCCCACCAAAGTTCGCTATAGATTTTGGATTTCTAGGCACGTTTGAATATAAGGAAGCGGCCACTAAATTTGGATTTCTGCCTTTGCTTTACGCTCACTTTTGACTTTCTTACCTATCAGCGCTCTGGAGGATGTTGTTGGTGGGTGCAGTACAATGGTCTACATGTAGTGACAGTCCGACAGTAATAATAGCAATACGCATATTTTAAGTGCCTTGATTGCCTCTCCAGAGCAAGGTTATCTCTTAGTAACCTAGTAAATCAGAACGCGATGTTCTTAATAGGATTTTCGTGCTCTAACATCATTCACAATCAGTCACGGACTACGATATATGTGTACATAAGAGATTCAATATCAACAACCACCTAGCAATTATGAGGTTTGCCCGTTATAAATGTGTATCAACAATTATACAAAGGAGGGATGTGACCTTGAAAGAAATGTTTGACACGCTTGGAAAGATTAATGGTTGCAATAACGTGCCGGATAAGCAGTTGAGACAGATAAGCGAATGAGACAGTTTTCATCAAAATTACTACCTTTATCTTATACTTGTATTTTCTCAACAACTAGCTATGATATCCTCCTCAAATGAAAGCCAGTTTATTCTAGCTCTCCAAGCTATCGAAAATGACCCTCAACTTAGTATACGAAAGGCTGCCACTATATATAAGGTCTCACATGCAACCTTAGCACGACGCGTCAAAGGAAAACCCTCTCAAGCAGAAATAATACTTAAAACACGAAAGCTTACAAATCTAGAGGAGCAAACAATTGTTCAAAGGTTACTTGAGCTAGATTCTCAAGGATTTCCTGTACGGATTAGTGGTGTTGAAGAAACGGCTAATCTTCTTCGTGAACGCGACGCGTCACCGGTCGGAAAGAAATGGGCCTCAAACTTCATAAAACGATAACCAGAAATAAAGACATGTCGAACGCGTTCGTACGATAATCAGAGAGCATTATGCGAGGATCCAGAGAAGATTCAGGCTTGGTTTAGGCTTATGATAAATTTTATCACGAAATTTGGGATACGCGTCGAGGATATATTCAATTTTGACGAGACCGGGTTTTTGTTAGGACAAATTAGTACAACTATTGTTGTTACAAGCTCTGATCGTACGGCCAAACCTAAGTTACGTTAGCCTGGTAATCGAGAATGGGTAATAGTTATTCAGGGAGTTAATTCTCAAGGCTAGGCTATTCCACCATTCCTTGTGTTTAAAGGCAAAAATATCCTAGATTCCTAGTACGAAAAAGCGCAATTACTACCTAGTATCCGATCTGGTGTTTCTGGAAATGGCTAGACAAACAATGAAGTATCTCTAGAATAGCTAGAGCACTTTGATAAGTATACTCGAGCGAAAACAATTGGGAAATATCGTCTTCTTATCCTCGATGGCTATGAAAGTCATATATCAGCTAAGTTCCAGGAATACTATCGTACGAATGACATTCTTACACTTTGTATGCCTGCCCATTTATCTCACCTACTTCAGCCTCTAGATTTTGGTTGTTTTGGGCCCCTAAAGAAGTTATACGGTCGCCAAATTGAAGATATTATACGTAGCCGGATTTCGTATATTTCAAAGGAAGTATTTGTACTAGTATTTATCCAGGCATTTAAGGCTACCTTTACTACAGAGAATATCTAGGGAGGTTTTAGAGGAGCTGGCCTTGTACCGTACGACCCAGAAAAGGTCCTATCACAGCTAGATATTCGACTACCGACTCTAATACCTGAAAACTCGCGTCTATTAACCTCTTATTCATAGATCTGTAAAACACCACAAACAGCTAAAGAGGTAGTCAAACAAGTAACTCTTATCAAGAGTAGGATCTTACGACATCATAGTAGCTCTCCAACTCCAATTTTGGACTCTATGGACAAACTACAGAAAAGTACAAGTAAAATTGGGTATGAACTTATACTTATTAAGGCAGAGCTTGCAAGACTTTAAGCTACAAATGAAGAACTAAGCCGTCGCCGTAAGTCAAAAAGAAAGGTACTATAGCAAGGGGGGAGTCTAAGTATAGAAGAGGTCCAAGCATTAGAGATAGAGAAAGCAATTCAGACCCAAATTTCAATAGAACAAGGTCAAAATAAGAGGAGGGGAAAGCAAGGCGAGTCACATGATCGGCGATGTGGAGCCTGCGGAGAGACTGGTCATAATAGACGAACCTGCCAGGCTAATAATGTTGCTTCGTACGATATAGAAGCTATAAAGGAATAGTTGTTTAGAGTTATATTGATAAAGTTATTTGTATTTTAAAGTTGGTATTTCATAAGACTGTCTCATTCGCTTATCTGTCTCAACTGCTTATCCGGCACGTCAACCCTAAATTGCATTTATTAGCTTATTTAGTGTTGGAATATCGATAACTTACTGTGATTATCACATAGTAACCAATGACCACTCATTGGTAAGCATGCGATGCTGTAGATTCTCCCTCACATCCACATTGACTTAGAAGAATTAGAACTGATTTATACCACATTGACTTGATCTGATACTATCGAATTGACTTCGAGATGATACCAACAGCGACAAATTGTCGAGAGTTTGTGGAAGTGCAAGTATATAACTATACCCAGGCAAAGAAATGTCTAAAGAATGGCTATAAGGTCCTCTCTAAATATCAGCCCAATTCGTTATAACTCTGATAGAATACTACCTTGATCTCTGTTATGGTAGATTCAATTGAAGCCAATATTGATCTTGATTTGCTATTACATATTCTCGAGTGGTAGCTTTTATTGAAAACTTTGACTTTCCTAAAGTCCTATCTTATAACTCGATGAATACCAAAGGCACTAAATGCAGTCCTTGAAATAATACTCTCCACCGCCTCTATGTGCACCATCTTGTATGCTAAGACAAATGTACGACTACAGATCTCGATGTCAATATTAACAGCTTGCAAATATGGCATGCCTGAGGCCATAGAATTATAGGACACTTCGTACTACAAAACCCGTCTTTAACTTAACTTTAAAACCATATAGTATCAC
The DNA here is from genome assembly GCA_026120035.1 of Coleophoma eucalyptorum. NCBI lineage: Eukaryota > Fungi > Ascomycota > Leotiomycetes > Helotiales > Dermateaceae > Coleophoma > Coleophoma eucalyptorum. The sequence continues at coordinate 80,023 of JALRME010000055.1, forward strand.
CCTTACTCCATGGAATCACTCTCAGTTGGAAAGCAGGCTTATTCTAGCACTCGAAGCAATAAAAAACGATAAAAATCCAAGCCTCATGAACCAAGTCATTAAGTGTTTCAGTGACATTAGAGAGACAACCTTTATCCGTTGCAATGTGTAGCCTGTGATCTGTTATCATCCGCAAAGCGCTGTGCAAAGATGCTGGCTTATAGGGATTGATACTCATCCATTTGTGGAGAGGTCTGTCCGGGTGTTACGTTTTGTCAGAGTTGTATGTCTCGAACGAACAATTAAGGAACTCGTTATTGATTCTATCTTATTATCGACTTTGGAATAGGACAATCTTGGCAAGGATCCTTGCATTGTGCCGTCCTGCAACCAGTCCAGCTCGAAGGAGAAGCGGAGTTGCAGATCAATCATTAAGTATTTGATCGCATGGAGCAAAAGCAAGAAGTCCAAGAAATAGAAGCCATTTAATTTAATAGCAAGACGGGCAAAAGTACGCTTCTCAACGCATAATGAAAGCAATTAAGTTTTATCCGCAAAGCAGATGGATCCTGGGCGTCTACCTCCAACAACTGATTTCTACTATAATGTCCTATGCTTTCCATGTTATGAAATCTGGATGGGCTATACTCTAAAACAAACGCAATAAAGTTAAATAACCAATATGAAGCCTTCGTACGTTTCGCTAACGGCCGTAAGTGGAGCGATTTTGGCACACTCTTCAAGGTATTGTGAAGTCTCTAACATTGCCATGTAATCGAGTTTCGCAGTCCTAGACCAGCTGCTCGAGTTCTATGAGAGTGCCCACGTCATTAAAGACTTCAGCAACATTATATAGAGATAATATCTGTTTGCATGCCCAAGAACTTCATGGTACCTGACGCACAACAAAGCCACACTTGAATCAGATGTCGTGTCCACATCGGTTATTCTTTGCCTCTTGCATCGGCCCCATCAACGTCTCTGGCCTTCTAGTTGAGTCAAGACTCACTGGGACATCTCTCAAGCAATGGCGCTCGACAATCAGTTGATTCTATTAAGTCAATGTGATGAGAGGTATAAATATCACCTATAGCATCACATGATTACAAACGAATGGTCATGTGGTTACAGTCATGTATTCGACTATGTTGGTGCCTACCGGGAACGACGAGAAGGATGAGGAGAATAAGACTATCTCTATTATGAACCTACGCCCCGACATGACCGTGCAAGCCGCGTTGAAGTACCATACCGACCCAGGTACTTAGTCAAACTCTATAAATCTTGTTTAGAAGGTAGCTTTGAATTAGAGAAGGCTTTGTGAAAAAGCGGTTGACTGCTAAAGAGGAATTAGGACAAGAAAGAAACTGTAGATTCGCGATAGCTAGCGGCTGTATTCGGACAGCTATCTCCTGATATAGCTGGATCTAAACGATAACTTGTAAAATGTGATATTAGTCAAATTTTTCGATCTACGGGGTGGTCTCACCACATACAAATTTGTGATTGTAAGAAAAGGGCGGATGTCACATCCAAATAACAAACAGGCACCGAGAAACTTTCAATTTGCTCAAAAATTTATGCATACATTCCTTGCCTAGCAATTTGGTAAGTATAATTGTTCCAAGCCAAGCTGTCGGTAAGGAGTATCGGTGAATAGGAGATTTTTGCATCAACTACAAAGAGTGAACGATTTACCCTACAGTACAGTAGAAAGAATATAAGGAGAGCTTATGATGCTATTACATAATCTCAAATATCTTGAGTGTAAGTTAATCAATTAATGTTCTGATGTGCGCCAGATTTAGAACAGTAGACTTATTCTAAGTTATTATGTTAGTCACAGACATCTGAAAGCAGATGTTGTCGTTTTATATATCACTCAGTTCTAGTCGACACTAATTCGCCACTATGCAGCCATCGGAGGTTTAATTGGCACTTCGCTTGCCAGGCTGGCGGCGCAAGCGTAGGACTAAGGAAGAGCCATGCCCTCCGTACCGGTAGAATAGTAGACGAAATGAGGTATAACGAGCACAAAAATCTTCTAATGACCATAGAGAAGGGATCTAGCGTGCCTTTTGCAGATCCAGGGATTGCATGCCCTGACCACCTGATTGAGACATGGCTGAGTTTGCTCGAGCAACACACTTAAACCAGAATAGGAAGCGAGTACATTTCAATGCCGTTACTGTGCGAGAGTTTTCGGAAATATATCTCATCAAAGTGGACTTTCCAGATCCTGCTTTGCCGTTGACCCAGTAACATTCTTCGCCATGCTTTAGCCACTGGGCGAAACTGTCCCAGGACTTCTCGCCAGACACGGGTTCTGAGTATATCCACTGGAAAGTCTGTTTGTAAGCTGAGGTGATAGTAGCACGTCTGTCTGAGATTTTTCTGAAGTGGAGAGTATTTAGAATTCGAGGAAGTAGGGTCTTGACTTCTTCTCCCGTTTCCGCTCTGAATCCTGGCAGTACCTCGTGTGTATCTTTCGTCGAATCAATATCTGTACCCCAGTATGTTGTCACTGTTGGCACCGTCCCCGGGGCTCGTTGCTTTATGGATGTTTCAAAATGCTCATTGGGTGCTGTTATTGTTGTTGATGTACCGCCTCGGGTGGTGAAAATAGCAGCCAAAGTCTCTGCATGTCGTTTTTCTGCATCTTTCCTTTCTCCGTCCATCTTACCTGTCAAAATATCGCCTTGCTGTTTAAGACTGTCTTGCAATACAGTGCCATTAATTGAGACAACTTCGATAATATCATCATTCTTGTCGAGCACATCGAGCTTCTGGTTCTGTAGAAAACTATGAGAATTGAGTAGCAGTAACACCCTAAGTGTGAGTTGTTCCCGATAATCTTTCAATCTTGTTGAGAGGTCCTTGATACGGTCTTTGCTTAGAGTTGTTCTCAAAGCTGCCCAAATACTCTCCCATCGATCTTTCTTCTTCCCTTTACTAGTAACTTTATTTAGACAATCGATAAGCTCTTGAGCGACCATATTGCACTGCTCGGCCAGGTCAAACAAATCCTAATGCAAATCAGCCAGCATTCTCCCGGGCAACATCCTAAATACTCACTTGATCCTCTTTTCCGACCCCAACGATGACGTTTCGGGACCTAACTTGCCGCTCCAAGGCGGAGTTGAAGCCTACCAAGTCGGTAGTGATGCGAGACAAATGCTCTATTGATACTGTAGAGCCCCCGTCTGATATTTCCTTCGTCTCACGAACCAATTTAGACCCAAAATCCAGAAATTGTACAACACAAGCCGCAAGGCTGAGGGCGGAGAGTGGATCCATATTGGAACGGGCGTACTCAGAGAATACTACTGAGCTCGTGCACTTGCTGTCAACACTCTACAAAAAGTAGAAGCGTTTATATCGTTAATATTCTCCAAATGGATCTGTCGGGACATCCCGAGATCAGGCCTAAATGGTTTACCGATATATCTGCCGGGATGCAGCCCAATCCGTACGGACCTCCCGAAAGGAAAAAGCAATTAACTTACAGAACTTGATACGGCCCGACGTACGCAAAAGCAAGGTGAAGAGAGGCCCGTACGAAGATAAGGGGTTAGTCTTATATAGAGAAAAAGGGGGTAACCTATATGTATTTAAGGAGTACAGATGCCCACTCTTAGAAGGGCAGACATCACAGACAACAGCCACAATACACTTGGATTACCTTCAGAAGAAAGGGTGACCTGAGCGTGTGGCACGTCTATCGTCTCAACAATAGTATAGGTCCAGCGTGAACCTAATACCCTACGGAGTCGAGCTCGAACTCCCGGTGAACCGGATCTTAATCCGAGTACTCGAAAAGATCAAACAGCGTTCACCGTAGGGTGAACCAACAATAACCTTATATTGATCGGAATCCTATAGGTCTCGTACGAAGGACACAAAAAAGATAAGAAGAAACAGAAGAAAGAAACCAATTTCCACGTCATGTCCCTCTTATATGCTTCCTGGGTCCGAAACCCCTCCGACTCTGGTCTTACTCGCTTATGTTGGTCATGGGTCACGTGACTCGATACTGGATAATCCAACTAAGTAGGGTAGGTTCTTACAGTACCCTCAGAGGGTACCAAGTTTTCTACATATAGGCCTATGACATTCAAGTTCAAGCGACTAAAAATCTGCGAACTCAGAAAGATTTGTATTTATTTTTATTTCAGTCATACTATATATATAACTCTCCCAAATACTCCTGGCCTACCAATTCCGAAAATCATGACTACGTCGTCGCCGCCCCTTGAATTTACAGAAGGCCCTCCTTTGACACTAAAATAGACCCTTTGACTCGCAACACCACCATCAAGGTTTTCCATCTTTTAAACTCATAAAACGATTAAGTTAGATACATTATAGACATCCAGATTTTATCATAATACTAAAACAGTATTCTCAGAGTTGTGGCGGCCAGAGCGCGCATGTCATACGCCGTCGCCACATAGGCTGATACCTCCTCCAGTTAAGCGATCAGGATTCTGGTCAGCGGCGGTGTGGTTATAGTAATCTCGGTAAAATTGTAATAAAATCTGTGGCTGAGCGAGATCTTGCCGGAAAATTCCGCTTCCAAACCCCTCCCCGAGCGGCGCAAAAAGTGCCCTATGCCTCATAACCGTCCTACAGTATCTTGCCACTCTTTGACTTTGGTGAAGCCGCATAAGATCTGAAATGGCCTCCGCCATCTCAACAACAATGGACAACTTGCCCTAGAATTAATCTGTAGTATGTAAGGTTTCCGATAAAATGAAGCGTCCTTCGCGTTCTGTTTCCCTTCACCATGCAAGTGGCTGGCCAGGTTACGCCACGATACAGCCTCGTGGGCGTCTACGACCACGCCCGTATTTCCTTCTCACGCTGAGTTCTTCAACGTCTCAACCTTCAAATTGCACTGCTGTGCCAATTTGCCGAAGTAGTGATACGAGTCGCTTGCTATGAGAGCGCACACGAACCTGTAGCATGTCTTTTCTACGGCTCATGCAACGCAAACCCAACGGCGAGATCGTCTTTCGCGAACCTACCAGAGGCGAAGTCCCTGCCTACGCAATACTCTCTCACACCTGGGGAGAAGAGGAGGTCATCTATCAAGACTTGAAGAAGGGCAAGGACAAGAGTAAGACTGTGAACAAGGCTGGGTGGAGGAAGATACAGTTCTGCGCGAAGCAGGCCGCAGCAGATGGGCTTGAATACTTCTGGGTGGACACCTGTTGCATTGATAGGAAGAATGCGGTCGAGCTTGGCGCGGCGATCAATTCTGTGTTTCGGTGGTATCAGAACGCTGCGCGCTGCTACGTCTACCTGATAGATGTCTCTAAGCTAGACACTAGGGCGGATGACCAGCGCGTATGGGAAGAAGCCTTTAGGAAGAGTCGATGGTTTACTCGAGGCTGGACGCTGCAGGAGCTCATCGCACCAAGGCTGGTTAACTTCTTTAGCTCTGAGGGTACGCAACTTGGGAACAAGTTGTCGCTTGAGTCTATGATACATGAGATTACCGGCATCGCAAACAACGTTCTACGAGGCGATCCGTTATCGAATTTTAGTATTGAAGAGCGGAGATCTTGGGCAGAGCGCCGTCATACGACGATTGAAGAGGATGAAGCGTACTGTTTGATCGGGATCTTCGATGTGTCTTTGGTACCAAATTACGGGGAGGGAAGGGACCAAGCATTTAGGCGGCTAGAGGAAAACATCCACAGATCATATAAGGGTAAGCTTCCTATATATATGTTCTGATTGAAGCAACGAAACTAACTATTACAGGTATTGATTTCGAACAATTTACTATCGAGCTTAACCTTGCGTCATTTCCTATAGCTGTACAGCTTGTTGCAAGAGAAAAGGAGCTATCGACAATACACGAGCTACTTCAAGGTCATAGTAGTCGATCTTGTGTCGTCCTACATGGTCTTGGGGGTATAGGGAAGACCCAGCTAGCGATCACATATGCTAGACGACACAAGGAGAAGTATACGGCGATCTTCTGGTTAAACGCCAACGATGAGGAATCTCTCAAGCTAAGTTTTCAGGGTATCGCCCAGCAAGTACTTAGGCATCACCCGTCAACAAGTATATTATCAAACATAGACCAAGATAAGGATCTCGATCAAATTGTTATTGCGGTCAAGGCTTGGCTCGACCTACCGCAGAACACCAAATGGCTTATGATCTATGACAACCTTGACAACCCTAAGATACCTAACAATCCCGACAGCTTAGCAGTTGACATCCGTCGATTTCTTCCTCAATCTGATCACGGCTCGGTTATCATTACGACACGGTCGTCACAAATCGGGCAGGGCGAACGAATTCATATTCAGAAGCTACTATATATCAGAGACGGTCTGCAGATTTTCTCGAATATGTTGAGACGTAAGGATATTGAACAGAGTATGTCTATATGATTCGGTAATGAAAGTAGAGATAATACTAATAAGATAGATCCTGATGCTATAGCACTTATTAAAGAGCTAGACGGTTTACCACTTGCTATATCTACAGCAGCGGTATATCTCGAACACGTGATAATAAGCTTTTCGGATTATCTTCAACTCTACAAGAGATATTGGTTGAAGCTTCAGATGACAAGCCCCCTGTTGGATTCCTATGAAGATCGTATGTTACATACGACATGGCAGATCACTTTAGATCGGATCTAACAGCAGAATAGAGCATCAGCAGAACTACTCAAGCTATGGGCATATTTTGATCGACAGGACCTATGGTTTGACCTCCTTCAGCATACACACCCTTCAGATGATGAATGGATACAGAAGCTTTCAAAGGACGAACTGAACTTTAATGAGGCTATTAGCCTACTCTATAGTTTTGGGCTAGTTGAAACAGATCAACTATTTCAACAACAGTTTGGGTCTCGAGGGTATAGTGTACATAACTGTGTGCACTCATGGATAGTGTGTGTATTAAATAAAGAGTGGGATAAAAGTCTTGCACGGTTCGCATTAACTTATGTCGCCTCAGAGATTCCGATGAAAGATGAGAGAAACTCATGGATCCTACAGCGGCGGTTGCTTCAGCATGCCAATAGGCAAGAGCAGTTTATATTAGACGGCAGAGTGGATCTAGAGGGAATGGAATGGGCGATCAATAAACTAGGCATGCTCTACGCCGACCAAAACAAGCTAGCAGATGCAGAGGAAATGTACATTCGAGCGCTAAATGGCTATGAGAGGGCACTTGGACCGGACCACCCGTCGGCACTCGATACGGTCCACAACCTAGGCACCCTCTATTCTAACCAAGATAAGTTAGTAGAGGCAGAGGCAATGTATAATCGAGCGCTAGAAGGCTATAAGAAGGCACTTGGACCAGATAATACGTCGACACTCTCGACAGTTAACAACCTAGGTACTCTCTACAAAACCCAAGGCAAGCTATCAGAGGCAGAGGCAATGTACAATCGAGCGCTAGAAGGCTATAAGAAGGCACTTGGACCAGATAATACGTCGACACTCTCGACAGTTAACAACCTAGGTACTCTCTACAAAACCCAAGGCA
>JALRME010000055.1:88021-121634 GCA_026120035.1 Coleophoma eucalyptorum
TATGAGGAGGCACTTGGACCGGATAACACGTCGACACTCTCAATAGTTAACAACCTAGGTACTCTCTATTCTGACCAAGGCAAGTTAGAAGAGGCAGAGATGTTGTTCACTCGGACGCTGCAAGGCAGGGAAAAAGCACTTGGACCGAACCACAGATTAACACTCGACACGGTCAACAACCTAGGCAACCTGTACAAGAACCAAGGCAAGCTGGCGGAGGCAGAGGCGATGTTCACTCGGGCGCTACAAGGCAAGGAGGAGGCGCCTACTCAAAATGGTCAAATTTCTAATGACGATTCTGGTTATGGCAGCCTAGAAGGCGGTTTATCTGCAGAGTCGAAAGCGGCCTTTCTTGTTGATAATGGACTAGACCTTTTCAAAGCTGGCGAATTGCTAGAGGACGATTCTGCTGATATCCAGTCAATTCTTTCCGTCCCAGATGATATACAGTCACAAGTATCTACCTATCGAGCACAACAGGAGATTGCTGCGAGTGAGCAACTAGGGGAGCTCTTGGCACGGCATGAGGAGCTAAGCCCTCTATATGAGATTGCCCTTTCGAAAATAAGTAAAGAGCGATTTGTTGGGAATCTACGGAGGATGCTTAAGCAATACTACCTTGACCTTACTAGCACTGCCCAGACCAATCTAGAGAAAGCTGCTGTCCAACTGGTACGCAGTCGCTGGGACAGGATCAGGATAGCACAGCAGATTACAGACATCATACATCCAGACACAGCCGACCAAGCAAAGCCAGAAATCTCAGGCATTCCAGACAAAAAGTCTTACCTCGAGTCTTAGCTTGCGAACAATCGTGGTTTTCGAGACTCTGATGGGACTCGGCCGGATCCCCCTAAGTTCGACATTTCACTATATCACAAAGACGACCTCAGTTCCAATAGCTCAGGGACCGACAATGACGACAGCGATGATTCGGGTAGTGATGCGGGTGAACAGTACCGCAATATTAATCCTCTGGGGCTCTTTCCAAAGATTGCCGAGGTTGAGAGATTCTTTACAGGAGGTGACTCTTTTCAAAAACTGTCAATGAATCTGCAGAGATTTCTTCTGCCAACCAGCACGTCTCCGCTGAATCAAATGCTGATGGCCGTTCCCAATGAAAACATCTGGTTCTCGGATGAGAACGACAATTCGATCTTGAACTTATTCAAGATCGTGATTGAGGATCTCACAGAAGAGAACTGGCACTGGTGGCCTTTCAGGCCGAAAATGCGCATGCTACAAGAAAACGAGACCCGTGTTCACTGGCGATGTGTAAGTATCAAGATAAGAAAATTGATCCGCCGAAAGCTGACTATTTTCAAGCACTGTGGAACTCACTTATGGACGGAGTTGTCGAAACCACATGCTGAGAGTTACAAGATGTTGCTAGCACGGAGAGTAAGAAATCCAGGACAAGAAATGTATATGTGCACATCCAGGAGCCGCAGAAATCTGGCAGAGGCATGGAAAGCATGGATAAGCCAGGCTGCTGGTTCCAGCGGATGGCCAAGCTCTAGAACTCAAGTATCCGAAGTACCTTTACAACATCGTTCTCAAAATAACAGTCCACCAGCTCAGGCCAACAAGAACAATCCAGTAAAGGGCAACACTCCTGTAGGGAGTTCCTTATCAGCACCTTCTCCCATACCAGCCACTGGTCAAAGCATTCAAATACCGATAACGTCCACAAACGATATGTTTGTATTCTTCACTGTGCAAGGGTCACGGCGTACTTTGGAACTTGCGCAGATCCAAGTGGGGCAGCAAGTTGACGACGAAACCTTCTTCGAGGAAGTCCGCATCCAATACAAGAGAAAGCGAGGATTTCTCAGATATTGGTTATCCGTATGGCAGCTTCAAGACTGTGAGTTGGTAAAGGTATGATTTTCTCCATGAATGAAAAACATGATTATCTAGGTTAATAAGAAATAGTTTGTGAAAGTCTGGGGAGATCGAGTCTTATACACTAAGAATGAACTGCCTATCGATCCTCTTTACGAGTACGCTCCAAAACCCCCAATGACAGAACTACCACACATCCATCCACACGAGTTCCAAATGGCACTGCTTCCTCATTGCAGAGAATCGTGCCTGCTCTCATCTTTCCACGATTGCGTGGAGCTTCGCAGTGGGACTACAATCTTGAGACGCATTCCCAAACGAAAGCAACCCTTGCACCTGAAAGTCAATGATATGGAGGAAGCTTGGGGTCTCAATGCTCACCATACTCCTCATCTTCTAAGAGTGTTCTTGTATCATTGTTTAGTGCTGGCTGGTACATTTGCATTTTGGACTTGGTGGCTAGTCACCCATCCGAACGACCTTCAAAATGCTTCAGTCCCCTTCACTTCCGCGGCTGCAATTATTGCTCTGTTCTGGAGTTCTTTGGCCACTCTCAAGGCACTTACATAGACATATGAGCCACCATGCAATGGCCTTGCGCCAAAACTTGACTGGCTCTGTCCATATTACCTTTTTTGATAGCGATATGGAAGGAGATGAGAGGACGCTCTCCTGCAGGCAACAGCCGCGCACCTGCCGATTGAATGTTGACAGATCCTTGCATTCTACGCATGATAATTTACACCAAAAATGCGACCGTAAACACACAACTATGGCATAAATCGTGGTGGAAATACGACAATTCGACAATGCATCAGCCACGGCTTAGTCAGTAAATATCATGTATATAAGTCAAGTTTTTACCTACTTTTATATAGAATCTTCAGACAGTTTTTCCTGCTAACCCCTTGACCAGAAGAAGACTAGGATTCGTCAAATGTTCGAGAAACGTGTTCCTACGCCACATCCGTGACATTTTACGCCACGCATATGACCAGGCTTTAATATTCAAAAATACAGTAGTGGCTAAATAAGATATAGCGAACCCGGGCGTGAATATAGTATACTATAGTATACTAACTCGGCTTATACTAAGCACTGAAATATGTGACCCTCTATTCGCACCGGCGTAACTCCCGGACTTTATCATTTTCTCTCTGGAGATCTTCAAAACTTAGAACTATTTTCTTTTGGTATGAAAGCTTTCCCTAGGTGCTCCGAATCTTGAATACACCTTACTGGTCGCGTCTAAGTAGGGGGGGGAAGCCAAAGTGGCGATCAGTGGCGTGTTTGAAACGATCGATAGCATGATCAGTAACAAGTCTTTTTCTTATTGCTAAGTGGTTATTGTTAGGAGAAATAGCTAAAGAAAATAACATATTAATAACAACTTCATAGACTTGCTAAGAAAAAATTTGTGATGCCAAAACTATAAATCTGTCTCGTGACACAGTGCGTCTCGGGACACAGGGAGTTACTAATATAAAATAGCATTAGTATTTGCGGATGTCGTCAAGATAATAGTGAGTCTTTGTATAAGAAGACGCAACAGGTCGATGTCTCTAATTTCAGATCAAATCTGTCCTCAAGTACCTGTCGCATGGTCACAAAGCTTGATTTCAATATTGTGATTTAACTGGTGAAATGTGATAGCATTTCTAAACAATTATTGAGGCCGTTGAGGCCCTGGTAAATAGAACCTTCCGAGTGACTAATATAATGCTACTGTCTGAGGCTATGGGGTAACATATGCAACATCGAGGTTCCACAGATGTGGTTTGAGTTTTCTGGTTTCATGGCTTTTCTGGTTTTGATATGTAGTTGTTAGTTTATGTCAAGTAACGTAAGAATCCACTTGTAGGCCAACATGTGTAAAATTGGTTCATCGATGATCTATGTGAGGAATATAAATATCTCCCTCACAAAGTGTAACATAGGACTAGGTCTTGTGATTAACCTGATAATGACATTCCGACAGTCTATCAACAACTAAATATTTTTCTTTTACCACTTGTCTCCTTTCTCCTTCCGCTTTCTCATATTATTTATATAAAAGTCCTTCACTATATGTCGTAAGCATCGTGGTAGAAGAGGATAAACCCCCCGAGTACACCGCATAATTACGCGATATACAAACCTGGTTTATCTTGTACTAGGTATATCGAATGAAACTCGAACATTTTCGGGTAGCATTTCTATGGTTATTATCTTTACTCTATGTCCAAAAGGATGTATAAATAGCCACATCGAAAATGCTTTGAAGAAAAGTCCGTCAGGCCACATGATAAATTTTGCTAGAGCTTTGGTCTCCGCTAAGACCTCGCTAGTAGTAAAGGACGAAATAGTGCTTTTCTAGTATACTTCAAAAGCTGCTAAATCCCGTGGCCATTTTTCTTCCGGTACCTTTTTAAGTCCTATTGCTAGAATTGAGAATTCCTTATATACTGCTTTACCCTCGTAATTGTTTAACCTTCCATATACGTTCTCATACGAAGTAATTGACGACCAATATATAGTTGCTACAATCCAAAGCTGCAATTCTAGATTATCGACGTTAGTGTTGGTTTACGTAGAGTAACGTAGGTACTTGACTAGCGTGTCAAAACGTATGATATTCATAAAATTGGTTAAAGATGTTGATTGAAGAGAGTGTGAGGCAGAGAGGTATAAGTACCTCTCTCGCTCACTCACTGGAAGGTACCTTACAATTGCATGATCCACTCTCATTAGCTCAGGCGCTCTACCGAGCTCCCTATTTAATGAGCAGTGCTCACACTATAGAAAATACAAGTTTACAATACTCAATGCTATGCTCTACTACTTAGTGTGTGACAAATAAGTATAACAAAACGCACAATCTTTACCCCAAACAGACTCTATCCACTTTATTCACCTGTCTGTAAATCTAGAAAGTCTTGTGGATGCGCACTTTTATACTTACAGGGTAACTTATTTCGGAATATTTTCATATGACTGGACTGGGCAGATCTATTACAACAGGCAAAGGTGTCTCTACAGAATGATAGCAAATTTTTATTAAGGCAGCTCATTGTTCTTCTCTTGATGTCCCTCCATGCGCCAGAGTAAGAGACTATGCCAGATAAGCGGGAAAGCGAATACTCCTAGATAAATCGTGGTAATAATAATCGTGCTCTTCGCCGTGGTAGAAACCTCCCAGTAATGGACAGTGCCTACACTTATAAGGGTATTTCCCAGTCCAGTTATTGAATTGATAAATCCCGGTCTATTCTGTTAGTCAAGACTTGCCTACAATACATCAGACAATACGTACAGAAGTATTCTTTCAACAAGCCATATCGAATTTTTTTTCCATCTCCAACTGAGATAGATTAAAGCACATGATGACGCTCCACAAAATAGAATTCCCAATACAAACATAGGAATATTCTCAAACTTTGAAATTAAAACCTCTTCAGCAGTATTAAGTTTAACAGTTGTAAATGTTCCTGAGAATAGAACGAACCCGAATAAGAGAAACCAGAGACTGCCCGTGGCAGAAAGCTTGTACTTGAAAGGAATACAATACTCCTCATATACCATATCTTTATGTGTCTCAGAATTTTTAGGTTCGGATATGAGCAATGCTTGAGATCGCTTTGCATTGTTAAGACTTTGAAGTGATTGTGTTAGGTTAGTGTCTAAACGAAGTTTTGAGCCACTGGGTACTTTCCCGCTTGTGGGTATCTGTCGCACAGCGGGAGAATGGTGAAACCATTCCTTTTTAACAACATGATCATGCAACGCTTGGCGTAAACCGAGGTCTTCTTCTTCTTCTTCTTCTTCTTCTTCTTCAATAAAGGCAAATCTATTACGAGAGGGTGGCATTTTACAATGTGACGGGATGAATACTGTGCACGGTATCCGGATGGACCTTGTTAAGTATAGGGAGTGTATCAAAGAAAAATTCTAAGTACAAAATCTATTTTTGAAAGAAGATACCGTGTCATCAAAATTTAGTTCTAACCAGAATTGTATGCTATTTTTGTATCAATTGCGTGATGACAATTACTAAAATTATTGCAATTTCTGAACTCCTGCAAATTAGGTTAAACTCCGTAGGCGTGGGCCCGGTCTGGAAATCATATTTGAGCTTTAATAACTTAGTGATTAAGCATATTTGTTTATAGGGTCAATCACGAAACCTAGTCACATGTAACAGTATCTTTAGCAAGAGAGGTATTTATACCTCTCTCCCTTACACTCTCTTCAATACATCACTTATGAATGGATACAATTGTTGCTTATAAGTCGAATCATTACGTTATGGACGTCCATCAACACATATATAGAGATGCCTGGATATAAAACCTTGCATCAGTCTTCGGACACCGAAACTCTTTCAGTGGAAAGTTGTAAACAAACAGTGAAACATACAGATTAAAAGTTACGAGCTAGAAATCGTAGATGTGATTTAATTATGGTACAAACCAAAACCAAGCGTAAGCGTAGATTAACCCTTATAACCAAAGGAATGATAAGCAGGTGTTCCCTGAGTATAGTAGTAGAGCACCAGCTCATCATTATTTGGGGTCTACCGTAACGTAAGCGTGCTAAGAGGAGCACCATTTGCTCTATAGAGGTTCTGGCTTCGCTTTCAGTTGCACCCAAGTCAATACTGAAGATAACAAAACAACAACAGAGATCCGCTTCGCCACTCTCATATGCTCTGACCAGTAAAGCCAATCTCCACTCTCTTTATCCTTGATATTCTCGGTGCTTCGATGCTGAGGAAGATTCGGTATTCGGAGGAGATTCCATACTGCAATGCTAAGGAAAGGTGTCGAGCAGAGCAACCATTTCCAGTTGAGATCCGATTCTCGAATTGCGTGTCGAGCGAAGGGGAAATACCTTCGAATTTGGGGTAATATCCATTTCGTGACGGCTTTATGGATTGCTAAGCTATAAAGTACTGCAGCTACGGCAGAATATATCCAACGCAGCCACCAGCTGTTCCAGTCGAGTCTTTGGCGTCGAGGAGGTTGGACAGTGAGAGGCTTTTGCTGCAGAAAATAATATGGACCAGAAGTTGCTAGTATATTAACTAGCAACGAGCTGATGCTGGTGGAAGTGGATGCTGAAGCAAGTACATAGGTGATGGGAATATAGCACAGCAATGCAAGTGATGCAACTTCCGGACCTGTATGGCAATCTCAGTAAATATTAATGAACATGGATTCGTGTGTATTGTACCGGTGCAATCGAGCCACCACCCGATGCCAAATTCGGATGCTTTCCACAACATAATCGAGATATACTTCCATCGATTCTTCTTGTCTATTCCCATAAGGCTAGAGAGACCGTCCACGATTCGTTGTGTTGTGGTAAAATCACCCTGTGAGGTGATGAAGGCGCTGATCGCTACGAGAATACAAAATCTCCGCGCAAAATAGAGGTCAGGTAGACTACTGTCATTTTTGATAAGAAGTTTGCGAACTGAAGTCCAGCTAGGTGATGTAAGTGCCATATTAGAATAATGGTGGGGATAATCCTGCGAGAATTGTTGATTGAATTATTTTTGCAGGCAACGTCATCCGGTTTTTATCTTGAGTGCGTTCATATCTTTGAAGAATTGCTGACGAGTAAATCGGGCTGTCAAAAGGTCAGCGGATGATTTGTGGCAGTAACATAAAGGTGTGACTATGAATGTCTCTATTGCACAACGGCATGCTGACATTCATGCGGTTATCCTGACCACTAATCTTTTTGAAATGGTTAAGGTATGTCCCTGCATCGAGAGACGCAACCTGTGGCGAGACAAACCATCGGTACTTTGAATTCAGTTGATTCTAAATTTGTAAATCTATCGAAAATGCCCATATTATTGTGTCAGTCATATTGTGTGACTACTCCTGAACAGTTCAAATCCCGGCTGCTCTGAAGATTACGGTCGCGTCGTCACTGGTCGGAAAGAACTAGGCTAAAAACTTTGTCCGACGATAACCAAGAATCCAGACACAAAAAACGCGTTCTTACGATAACCAGAGGGCACTCTGTGAGAATCCACGAAAAATTCAGGCTTGATTTGATCTCGTACGGAATTTTATCGCGAAATTTGGAATACGGGTCGAAGATATATACAACTTTGACGAGACCGGGTTTCTGATAGGTATTCTTGGCCAAGCATAAACTAGTCTAGCCTAGTAATCGAGAATAGGTGACGGTTATTTAGGACGTTAATTCCCAAGGCTAGGCTGTTTCGCTATTCATTATATTTAAGGGCAAATACCACCTCTCTTCCTAGTATGAAAAACAGCATTTTCCGACCGGTTGGAGGATTGCTATCTCTAAAAATGGCTAGACGACAAATGAAGTAACTCTAGAATAGCTTAAGCACTTTGAGAAGTTCACTTGTACGAAGATAGTAGGCACTTATCGTCTCCTAGTCCGAGATAGACATAAAAGTTACTACTCGGCCGAATTTGAGGAATACTATCGGACGAATAATATTCTTACTCTCTGTATACTACCTTATTCTTCTTATCTACTTTAGCCTTTAGATATTAGATGTTTTGGGCCTTTAAAGAAGGCTTATAGTCGACAAATTGAGAATCTCGTCCGAACCCGAATTACTTATTGTAAGAATCTGCCCTACCAGCCTACTTAGTTGGATTATCCAGTATCAAGTCACGTGACTCTATGATCAACATAAGCGAATATGACCAGAGTCGGAGGGGTTTCGGACCCAGGAAGCATATAAGGGGGACATGACGTGGAAATTGGTTTCTTTCTTCTGTTTCTTCTTATATTTTTTGTGTCCTTCGTACGAGACCTATAGAATTCAGTCAATATAAGGTTATTGTGCTCCCAAACACCTCTATCCTGCCTTTGATCAAACCTGTGTCCTTACACTTATATAAGCAAGGAATCCTATATACCTACATTTATAGAAGCATTTAAGGCTATTATAACCAAAGAAAACATCCATGGAGGTCTTAGAGGTGCTATACTTGTACCGTACGATCTAGAGGTAGTAATATCTAAGCTAGATATTATAGTATCGACTCTAACACCTGAAAATTCTCGTCTATCAATCTCTTACTCTTGGATCTCTAAAACCCTACAAACTACCAAGGACGCTAGCTCACAAACAACCCTTATTAAACAAAGGATTATACGATATCAGGATAGCTCTCTAACTCCTATTTTAGAGGCTATGGACCTATTTGCGAAAGGTATAGCTAAAGTTATACAAGAAGTTATACTTTTAAGAACAGAGCTTAAAAGGGCTCAAAAGGCTAATAATAAACGAAGCCGTCGTCGTAATACAAAATGAAAGTTAATTTAGGAATGAGGATCCATAGATCTATAAGCTATCCAAGAGTTAGAGACTCAAAAGGATGTTCAAGACCAAATTGTTAAAGAAGAAGGCCAAAGTAGTAGGAATAAAAGACGGATAGAATCACATAATCGGCGCTGTGGAAGCTATGGACAGACTAGTCATAATAAACGAACCTGCCAGGCTAGTAGAGCTACTTCGTACGATTCTGATAATGTATTATAGAAGCTATTTGGAGTTCTAGTTATAAAGTTATTTGAAGTTTTATAATAGGGCGTTTGATAGGGTAGACCACTCGCTTGTACCGTACGTTATTGTAAACTTAATCAAGCTAATTCATGCTACTTAACCCGAATCCGGAGGCTAAAATCGGAGTTTTTTATACCTATGCCGCTCTCCTCGCACGGTGTAACTCTCGGACTTATGAATTTTCCTCCCTGAGTGTCTTCAAACTTTGGACCTATATTCTTTCGTCTGACTAGGACCTTTTCTAAGTGCTCCGAAATTCGAACAAACTCTAGCGGCCGTTACTAGCAGAGGGGAACAGCTAGAACGGCGATCGACGTTATCAACGAAACGATCGATAGTATGATCAACCAATACAATCCACTCGCATATTGGGTTCCTAAGGTACAAATAGCATGAGAATAGCGACATACCAATAAAACCCTCGTAGATTTGTAAATGAGAGACTTGGAATACTGAAATCGTAAGTTAAATTTGTCTCGCGACGGAGTGCGTCTCTTGACACAGGGATGGCCGTTAAAAACTTTTGTTGTGGTTAGTTTAACGATGACGTTGCTGGAGAAAATTTCGCGATCTCTGTGATCTCATTGGCCGTTTTTGGCATACCGGGTTTTTCGCCACGCAGGGACGGAGGTTACTATGTAAATTAATCAATACACTTTCGCTTTATTTCAAATGCACCGGCATACTATCAATAATTGATAGCGCGGAGTAGGAATCATTCTAGATGCTCTATTCTAATCGCATCACCATTTGAATACAATCCACCTTGCATAACACACATAATCTGCTGAATATTTATATTCGAGAGTTGTTTCGTTTGCTGCCCTCTAATACTAGTAGTGTCAAATCTTAGATACCATTTGCAACTCGATTTGATTAGTCTACGATCTCATCCATATCGCTGAATAAGGACCTGCGTTTTGGATGATAGTAACCTCCTCTTCGCTGAGAACGCAATTACTAGTCGTCTCAAGCTTCATTCCCGTCTTTTCTGATACCTTGTTTCCGCCTCCTGTATAGTCTGCCTCATATTCATATCCTGGTACCTTGTTTCTGCATCCTTATAGCCTGCCTTATATTCAAATCCGATAGTCTTCTCTTTATCTGCAGAATATTCTTTCCCAGGTATTCCCTGTTCTTGTTTCATTCTAGGCCACCTCTCTGGGCGAAATTCGTGCTCATGTAGATGAAGACCTTTGGTAGCAACGATATTACGTATTGAATCTGCGAACGCTGGATTGGCACAGACTACACGAAATCAGCAAAAGTGTGATCTGTTATACTAGATACTCACCAGAAACCAAGACTCTACCCCTGCAGTTATCGTGCTGCAACTGGCTTTCTAAAGAAGCTTCAGGGCTAAGTCCGCAATATCGAGTTCGCAAAGTATCTGTGGTACTGTGATTATCTTCATCATTTTCGTCGAGTTCAAGTTCTACATTTTGAGGCTTATTTCTAACGTATCTCGTGCATCGAAACATCTTAAAATGGTTTAGCAACAGACTTGGGATAATTTAGATCAGAACTTACATAACCTTGTTCTGGTGGCGCTCCTTGCCAGCCGGATTTATACTTGAAAGTCGCCGCAGGATCTAGTCTTAGTCTAGAAAGCCGATCGCAGTCTTGTTGCAACAAGTCTTTTACCATCTGTTGTGCGGTATCGTTCTTCACAAAGTGCTTTTCATTTTCTGTGTCGTACCCAACAAACACGTCATCAACCTCCCAGAGGAGTGTTACGCGTTGTGTTTTAGCAGTACCAGCTTCCCTACTTTCCAGCAAATGCTTGACAGTAGCAAGTTGTGCTCCGATCCCAATACCTGTGGCGTACAAGATAACTGTTCCATATTCTTCAACCCTGGGTGGCGATCCATAAGGTCCATCAATGTAAGCATTGAAACGGAGAGCTATTGGGGCAACAACTCCCTGAAATTTACTAGTCCACTGCTCCTGTAAGTCATTGGCATTCACTGGCCAGTCTTTGATTCTATTAAGGAAGGTTTTAAAATTTCTTGAGATCATCGAGTTGTGTTCAATAAGCTTCTTCATTTCTGTCAAGTGTTCAGCATAAATTGGCTGGCCTTGAAGTTTGTATAAATAGTCATGGATCAGCTCTAACGTAGCGGGTTGTATGGCAAGCTCTCGGAGTTCTCTACTGAATCGCTCCTGTAAGTCATCAGCGTTGATCGGCCAGTCATTGACACTATCAAGAAAAGCTTTGAAATTTCTTGAAATTGTTGACTTGTATTCGATGAGCTTCTCAAGTTTGCTCAAGTTCTTGAGGTAGATTGGCTGACCATGGAGCTTTTTGGTATAGTCATTGAAACATTTTAGGATGGCGGCTTCTGGGGACTGTGCAGCAAGCTCTTCGA
This sequence comes from Coleophoma eucalyptorum, assembly GCA_026120035.1. Lineage (NCBI taxonomy): Eukaryota > Fungi > Ascomycota > Leotiomycetes > Helotiales > Dermateaceae > Coleophoma > Coleophoma eucalyptorum. The sequence goes on from JALRME010000055.1 coordinate 99,782, forward strand.
GTTTATGCGTGAATCCCGCTCTGACATCAATCAGAAGCGTGACTTCTTTTGCCTTGCCGTTCTGCGTCTTCCCCCATGATGCGATTGTGAAAGGATGCGATTCAGCAAAAGACGTGTAGCTTGCTGACGGAATCCGCAACCAAATTTGTTGTCCGGCTCCAACGCGAATAGGCCTTGTCAGTTCTATATCGACTTTGAGAAGACCGTCCCCATGAAATATCGCGGCTTTTGCTCTCTGAAGTATGAGCATACCTGTTCTCATGCTAAACAGTAAGCAGTACATGAATGCAGTGATAATAAATAAAATTGCTGAAGGCTTTGATACGCCGATAGGTGTCAAGTGGAGGAACCCACCTACAACGATGACAACTGCGAAGAAGACATGACAGTAGCGGAATACTTCATAAAACGTTTGACGTACAGAAGAGAACGAAGACAGTGTAAGAACAACGAGGGCCGATGCAGCCTACGCCCATGGTGCTATCAGTAATATAAACCTGAAAAGGGAACAAGCTACAAACCGTGAAACCTGCGATACGTGGCACAGGAGATAGAATAGCTCCGCCAGTCTGGTATGGTACAAGTGCAATCACAGGGTGGATGATGCCAACAAAAAATACTACCCTTCCCAACCACCTGTGGAAAAATGCCTGGAATTCGTAGGAGATACCGAGGCTTTCAGAGAATATACTTTGTCTCCCACTTACAATCATGATACAAAGATTAAACGCAAAGACTCGTCCAGAGCGCCAAATCAGCAAATTACGGCTCTTCAACGACAGAGCCAAGACAACGACATTGAGAATCAACACTGCTGTCGCAAGTGCAATATAAAGAGGTGTAACAACGCCAGTTCCGCGTATGTTCACTGACAATTTCCTTCCACGGATACACCCTAGCCGCAGTTTGCGAGGAATCTGGGGGTTGAATATATATCTCCGTAAAATTACCACAGATTTTGGATAGGCTCTGGACAACAAGAACGAGAGGGGATTGTAGGCAATGAATGCTCCTAGGACGCCACAACAAGCCCAGATTGATGCATCCATATTATGATGCGATTATGCGGTGAATGAGCAGAGGGCTTCAAAATTCAAGGAGCGTTACTAGAATTTTATTGTCGAAATGAGAGCCTTGATTTTAGTAGCGATAATAAAGTGCGCAAAAATACAGATGATAATAATAATAGAAAAGATTCAGAAATGGCACAAATGATATAAAGATAGAAATAGGGTCTGGTCTGATGACTGGGAATTTGGAGTCCATTTGTGTTATTTTTGGAAGCAATGTTCCTTCAGGAGAGGAAAGTTGGAGTTCAGAGAAAAATTGATGGTGGGAAATCTTGTCATACAGTACGTTATTGCAATGCCGGTACTTCAATGAAAATTATGCAGTTCTTAAGTCCAAGTATAGTACTGTAGGAACTGTTTGAAAGAGAGTAGATTTATGTAATTCCGTGATCGTTGCGTTTGCCCATTGCAGCGACAACTAGGCACGTCCACAATACCCACGTCCCTCCTGTCAGGTGCTTGCTGCTTGAGCTGGTTCACTCTAGCTCTTATCTGTATCAAGCTCTCGTAGTAAACTCTGCATGCCAATCATATTTCCTTCGTTCGCAATATCCAAGGCCGTCTTGCCCTTCGAATCCGTCGCCTGCATGTTAAAGCCTAGTCTCTGCAGCAACAGGACCACTGGTTCATCTCTTTGCTCTACTGCTATATGTAGCATCGTCTTTCCACTGTCATCCAACTTCGTTAGATCAGCACCGTTCCTCAAGAGCTCCTTGATCAACGGTTTCCCACCCTTGTCTAACACCAATTTCCAGCATTTCTTGCCATCGATGATGATTTCGGCCGACTTTAAGTCCTCAACCAAGAACATTGGGACTTCTTCGTAAGCTGGTGCTTGTCGATCATCCATGATCTCATTGGCATAGAACTCCAGTAAGCTTAAGATGAAGATATACTCGTCTAAACATTCGGAGCAGGGTATGGGTCCAATTAAATATTGTACAATTTCTGCAAGCTCGAGATAGCGTCGCCAGCAGATCGTCCGTTCTACCATGGAAATATTCCATGCTTTCATCAAAAATGAATACATGCAGATAAAAGTGATTGTGAGAATCTCAGAAATTTGGAAGATGTAGGATGTAAAGGTAGCTGAAAGTTTCTCTCAAGGAGGTTACTGCCAGCTTTATATATATTATGTTCTCTCGATCTCCTGAGCAGTACGTCGTTAGTGTGTCAAATTTGAGAGACTGCTTGCCGCTTTTCAACCTATGATCAAATCTGTAGTCAAGCCCAGGGTCACGACATCTGGCAAATTCATGCACAAGCCCCTGAAGGCATCTAGCTCAAGTAGAGTTACAAACTATTTTCCCAGGTGCCTCTGAGATGGCTATGATCCCTGAGAAACGGATACAGATTAAAGTGGCTGTGAAGGTATTCGGGCAAAGGTTGACGGATGAAGGACCTTATGTAGCTTCACTTCCGTCGACAATTTGAGCTCATGGATCTAGTTTACCATTACACAGTGCTCTGTCATAAACAGTATGTTCAGCTCGACAAGGATTACATCTATAGAATATTGGGATTTGAGGTGATCTTATTTTACGGGGTGTGTTCTACCATGAAGCAGAATTGCCCCAGTTGAGAAGCACTCTGAGGGGCTCAGTACCATGCATCCGTACGAAATATCTCGAAGTATCAACGGGCTGTGCTGAGGCTCTCTCCTTTCATACGCCAACTGTTCAGGGTTAAAAGGACAAGCCGAGGATAGCCAGCCACAGCCTCGTACTTACTCCGAGACTGTTTTTAACCAACTATAAATCTGCCTTGCCATCTGTGTTTCAATGTGCCTCAATCTATACCTGGAAGCACTATCACTCCTACTCCTACTAGCCCAGGCACCACAAATGGTATTATTATCCCAGAGAAGATAGCGCCCAGAGAGATTCAAATTTCGCACCAAGAATTCGATAATCTTGAGCAGACGACCGAAAGACCAGATCATATTCGCTTATGGCTGAACCACAGGCCTAAACACTTCTCTTGACGGAGAAGCTTTTAGTTCTTACTCCAGAATTTGCCAGACCTTGCGCTTCCTAGGCGTTGAGATCATCGAATATAACAAAGTGAGCCTTACAACTCCTGCTCTTAAACTCGGTCTGCGAGCGGAATAAGCTGCTAGCAATATCCAGAATAAGTCTATATAAGCCCGCGTCTTCACCTCTAGATCTGTTTCTGTTTCCTATACACCTACTTGCTACCTTCTACAGTCCTGAGTTGGCGAATATGGATACTTTTCCAATTATTTTTCCAAGATTTAAAGACTTCCCTTTGGAAATACAAATTATGATCTGGAAGCTTGCAGCACAAGCACGGATTCAAGACCATCCCTGGAACGTGATACATATCGCCGATAAGCTCAATAAAATTGCTCCCTTACAAGGATTTGCCATACAGTCAGACTGGCTCACACTATTTACATCGTTTTGAGCTTCTTAAATACATACCATCGTCCATTATCGAAGACTGTGCCAGCTTGAAATCCTCGACCGCCAAGCGCTCTAACAGCGACTCAAAAATAATTCCAAGACTCGAAATATTTTTCGGATTCAAAGTTTATACAAAGATGATTCAAAGGGTATCATGCTAGCGATACTTGCCAGGTTTGTATGTAGGATATTCTCTGGAATCAGGATCACCCTTTGGGAAGGCTATGGAAAGAGTGATGGGTAAACTCTTTTACTAACTATATAACGTATTTCCCAATCGAGTGGATCACCCAAGCGAGTTGAGTACCCCAATAGACCAAAACACCGATACGCGTCATAAAATCTACATCCTACAATACTACTACCAACACAAGTCTTATCCTCTGATCAAGGGGCTCGTATTCTATTAGCTACACAGGCACTTAGATTCCATCAAATTACAAGTATTCGAGCAGCTGCTAAAGCCTACGACGCGTCTTATACTACCCTTCGTAATCGATTGAACGGAATGTCTCCTCGACGCGATACTCCATCTAATACTTCAAGGCTTACCTCTCAAGAAGAGCTAACTATTGTACGATATATCCTCGACCTAGATACGCGTGAATCTCCTCCTTGACCTCAAGCAGTTTAAGAAATGGCAGATCTACTCCTTGCCGAACGCGACGCACCTCCTGTAGGCAAGAATTGGACTTCCAACTTTATTAAACGCCGTCCAGAGATTAAGACGAAATTTAGTCACAAATACGACTACAAGAGAGCTCTATGCGAAGATCAAGTTATTATTAGAGACTGGTTTAGGCTTAACGTACTGTACAAGCGAATGTGCCATACAAGGGAATGTGCCAAAAATTCACGCTAGTACTACCTTCGTGTCTAATACACTATTTCTCTACAACCAAAGATGTTACCAATACACGAAGAAAGTAGACTGTTCTTAGCTATCCAAGATATCCAAAAAAAAAAGACCCCCTAAACGAAGCCTTCGAGCCACTGCTATGGTCTTTAAAGTAGGCCATCAAAAGCTAGGTCGACGTTTACACGATATTCCAGCCAAATCACGAAAGATGACTAGCCTAGAGGAATAAGTTCTTTTTGAAAGTATCCTTGGCCTCTGTGCCATTTCGAGAAGTATACAAGAGATCGTACAATTGGTGGTTATCGTCTCTTAGTCCTCGATGGCCACGAGAGCCACCATTCAGATAAATTCAAGGAGTATTGTAGAGAGAATAACATTATTACTCTCTGTATGCCTCCTCACTCTTCTCATCCACTTCAGCCACTAGTTGTTGGTTGTTTTAGCTCTCTTAAGAAGGCGTACGGTCGTCAAATCGAGGAAATGATGCGAGCTCATGTAATCCACATTACGAAGGACGACTTCTTTCCAGCCTTTCGAGCTGCACATCTTTCTTCAATGCCAAAGTAATGTTCTCGGGGGGTTCAGAGGTGTAGGACTTTATCCTTTCGATCCTGAAAAGGTTATATCTACCCTAGATCTTAAGTTACGAACACCAATACCTAGAAATCCGCGAAATACTACCCCTCAACCTTGGATCTCTCAGACACCTAGTCACCCAATAGAGGCATTATCACAGGCAATCTTGATTAAAAATCAAGTTGCCCAGCATCAGAATAGCTCTCCAACTCCGATTAATGAAGCATTTGACCAGCTTGTTAAAGGAGCTCAAATTATGATTCACTCGGCTACACTACTTAGAGCTGAAGTTAAGGCTTTACAAGAGGCAAATCAAGCTAAAAAGAGAAGAGAAAGAAAGCGAAAGAGGCGTATATACCAAGGTGGAAGTCTTACGGTCGAGGAAGGCCAGGAACTAGTACAAAATGCTCAAAATCAAGGAAATAGAGATATATAAGCCGAGGGCTCAAAGTGTCGACAGCGACGATGTGGCTTATGTAATCAGACTGGGCATAATGCTCGTACATATAAATAACACCAAGAGTCAATTAGTATAGAATAGTTACGATTTTTTGGTAGTAGAATTACAAAATGTAGGTGTTATGACGCGTATCGGTGTTTTGGTCTATTGGGGTACTCAACTCGCTTGGGTGATCCACTCGATTGGGAAATACTTTAGATAGAATATTTATACAAGATCCAGCAATTTTTGGTTATGAGGAGTTTATAGATTGAGCTCATTGTTGGAGGATGGATTACGAAAGCTTTGTTTGCGTTACTAAAATGGCGAGAGAAGAGTTGGTTTTAGCTAAAGGAGAGAAACTCTGGCGATACAATCCGGTGGGTATGGCTTTTGTGTCAGAAAATCATCTCATAGGTCCTTCGACGAAGTGATTAAATACAACAAATTCAGCTAGTATATAAGATAATAAATCTATATAAATCCAAAGCTGATCCAACCACACTGAACTACCCTACGGACTGAATGACCGAAATACTCACACTCTGCACTTATACTTGGGTTGGCCATAAGCTGAAATTCAGATGTAATACTTAATCCATCTGTCTTCTATGTGAGGCTAGGGCTTGAGGGGTGACTTTTTTGCGCATGGCTTGGGGATGGGGAGGAAGATGTCGGCCCCTTAATGGAATTATTAAGTTCTCACCTCCAAGGATAGCTTTTCAGCTTGCTTCTGCATGTAGGAGCTAAAGAACTGTACGGCGCATATCCCTTCTTTCGTTGCGCACTGCATCCTTAATTGGAAGGTGAATGGCCACGGAGGTTCGATCTCTCGGGGCCAGAGTGCCTGGCTGAAGAATTATCCGCATATGCTGCAGTTAATCCTCGATTATTATGGGGCTAAATAGCACTATTATCAGGTGCAAGTGAAGTCTTTATTTTGAAGACTCTTTCATGACTTCAGCTGATACAAGCTTTCCTATTAATAAATATAGAAGTGGGGAAAGGAGAAAGATCCAGGGAGAAAGATTCGAGACCTCGGTGAAAAGTAGATGCCCCCTGGACAATATAATAATAGTATAAGAAGCAACAATTCCCACTGCAACACTTCTTTTATAATCTTCTAACTTCCTTATCTCCCCCTTCCCGACTTTTATTCTCTCGATCCACGCAATTGAAAGTCCATAAGCATTATGGCCTCACTTACTACTGAGGAATTCGACCTCTACGCTGAGCTAGTATGTTAATTATATACGCAATATTAGCCTATCTGAGTTGAAATGTTATTAGAGTTCTCTATCTTACCTTGGTCAGAGCGTACATGTCAGGCAACTACAAGGTCTATACATATCTCACCTACAACGACTGACAGATTTAGCATTGAGAGCGATGTTTGGAGAATGCTAGAAATAAAACCCCCGACAGTAAATAGTGAGCGCCTTGGCTTTCTACTTCTTATGGCTGACGGTATCGTGGGCAAATAGTCCTTCAACGCTAATGGCTCAGAAGCTATTTCGTATTCGTAGACAATTGATGTATTGTACAACCAATTTGATATTCAAGAGGTCAAGCCGAGCGTGAAGTATCCATTAGGTTGTTTTCTGAAAATTCCTGGTCTTTCTTTGTTCAAACCGACTAGGGGACTGTAAGAGCTTCCCTTGCGGTCACTAGCTCTTACCTCCTATCCTGCCAATCAATTCCACCGCCTCCCACTTGACTACACTTAAACAAGGCCGTAACTTCACTTCCAGCCAAAAACCACTTAACCCAAAACTACAAGTCGCCCCTGGCACAAGTCATCCAATCCCACCACCTGCCAACGAAGCAAGATGAGGTCTGGCCAAAGAACCGTCGAGCAAAAGTACCACCTAGTCCTGATGTAAAATCTATTTGTCCACTCCCCCGGCACTATCAGAACAGAATAGTGGCCTTTCTACTGCTGCCGTCACTTTGGATCGGTTTGAGGGTCGTTCTCAGGTTGACGCAGCCTCTTTGTGGATTGCTTTGAGTGTTGTTCTTAAATATTTGCAACATCTCTCCCGACTTCGCGTTGCATCTTCTTTGAGGGTCACAATAAGTTTCCATCGTCTGTGGTTCCGTTCTTTAACCCCAGAGAAATGCACATTTCACTGCTGCACAAACAGTCCTTTTCTCTTCCCTTCCAAAAGTCCCGACCATAGTCAGTAAGCAACCAGTCTCCTGAGTAAATAACTCGTGCAGCCACAGCAACCATTCTCCTCTTAAAACACACCGTCTTTTCGGTAAACGCCACATTAGCATTTTGGCAACTGTGGTGTTGATTTTCCCCCAGTCGTTCGATATATCGCGACAGTAGATAGCGCCTATCTTCCCCAGTTCCCGATCTAGATATCTAGATCACCTCGTGTTATCTCAAAAGAATAGTCTGGTCCAGGCTCTTCGTTTTTAATATCGCCTGGTGACTCCCCTATATATTCGCATTTACGACAAAGGGGCTTTTGGCGCGTTTTAAAATCATCATTATCGTTCTTTCTAGAAAATGCCTTGAGTCCTTTTCTTTTAGCGCCGTCATCTACCACTTTCAGATCTATCCTATCACATATCTCGTAAACGCACTCGCAGGAGTCGCAGTCAAAGCATTTTGTTGGAACCGAGAAGAGATGACAGATCTCACATTTTGGGGCATCCCTTGGAATGTCCATTGGATGCTGAAGATCTTTAGGCCAACCCTTAGGAGGTTTCCAACCACAAGATCGACTATCCCATGCTTTGGGGAAAGGGGGTGGTGGGTGGCTCTGATGCGCTTTCGTGCTACCTCCAAGTCGATCAACAGGTAGCGGAGATATTACAGGTCGCACCATAGGCTCTTCTCGCGGGTGTAATTCTGAACGCCTAGTGTGGGCACATTAGGAGTACCTCTCCGAACTGGTATTCTCTCTTCCAGGAATCGATCCCGCGTGCGCGCTTTGACCACATAATCAACCGGGGCAAGGCGGGGAACACCAAAAGTATAGCTTTCACACGATGATGAACATAGTAAAGTATTGTGGTGGGGAAAGTCCCATCAGAGCACATAGAGTTGCAGGACGTGGAATAGAGGGTAGTTCAGTAGAAGCACTACATTTCGCAGTTATCGTCAAGTTTTGGGTTGGTTAAAAAGGTATGTAAATTTGTTGTTTTTCTATAGTACAGCCCAGCTGCATTTATATATGCAAGATCCTCGTGACAGAATAGAGTTGAAATCAGGTGACAGCAAGTAACCCCGTCACAGTATCATAGTATGAACACCATATTTCTACACTTTGTATGGCGACTTATTTGAGGTTGAATAGTCCGATGTTCCACGATCTAAAGGCATTTGTAGCCGCAGGCCACCATTAATGGCTGTCGGGAAATGCTCCCTGAAGAACTTGATGCCGACAGAGTTTTACAGAGTTATTTAAACACCGACGGTTAGCACCACATATGTAATAGTCTTAGGTAAATATGGGTTCAAAAAATGAGATCAGAGTGTTTTAAGTTGTGAAACTCGTTTCTCTACTTGCTTATTGTACAGTATCCTAAGCAATGTCTCTTGCAATTCTCATCAACTTTGCGCTCCATGGCTGACGTTCTAGGAAGAGAATGTTGCCGTACCTAATTTTTGCATGCTATTTTTAGACCGGATATATATTTAAAACTTCTTGATGACTATAAATGATAATATGTCGTCCTGAGAAGTCTAAAAAGTCACTGCAAATTCTTTTGAGTATTCAAAATGCAATTCTTAATTGCTCTTCCTCTTATTTCTACGCTACTGATTTTGACCTCTCCCGCTTCTGCGCTTACTGCTTCGCAAAGAAACATTTTGCAGCAGACTGTCTCCGGCTTCGCGAACCAACTAAACGAAGATATCGCAGACACAACGCAATTTTTTGAAGCCTATCCGAGCCTTAGTAGACCAGCTTTAATTTCAGGAGCCAGTGCAGCACAGGCAGCCCTCCAGAGCGCAATAGGTAATGCAGGTAGCGTTATTTCGGAACTATCCGATGGAGTTAATATTTCAATGGCGCAAGTAGTGAAGAGTGAGCTAATTGACAACGACTTTTTACTGGAAATATCTCTTCAGTTTCAAGATATTGCAGATGGTATGATTTTATATTCGCTTGATTCTAGCCCCTTATTTACTTCTAAATATAGGCTCATCGACTGATTTTTCATTTTCTCAAACCCTTGGTCTTTATTGTTCCGATGCTATTCCTGAGATTAATACTCTTTTCCAAATTGTCGGAAGTTTCGTGAATGACGGTACCACTATCGTTGCTCTGTTGCCAAGTAATTGTCCAAGTTAAATAGAATAACGAAAAACTTGTGGGAATTCCGAATTCTTTTCTTAGGATATTAAACGTCGTCGGAGGCAAAATATAGCGTAAAATGCACAAAGGGTTTTGACTTGCAAAGGGCAAGTGATAACATTAACAAGACATGAAATTGCTGTTGCAAAAGAAAATTTATACATGCCTCATGAACAATTCCATTTTCTCTCCCGCCTTGGGTTCTCTTGAAGCTTTTTCGTGTTCTAAGTTAAAATTCTCAATCCAATTATGTCGCCATGACCATGACCAAGCCCATTCCCACATACCCTTTGCATACTACACAGAGATCTTAAGCTCTCTCTGTAAAATGATAGAATGCTAAGAATATAGGAATTTGTACGATCACCAGCTGCTATTTCTCAAACTTCGTGTTCTTCATGTTGGTAGAAAGTGATGCTCACGTTGGCAGACGTGAGCATGGACCGAGGCCGGTTTCTGGTGACAGTTTCTCCTCAAAAGTTGCATTCACCTCCAATGTGTCAGCCAAGGTTGACAGAGCCGATCCATCAGATTGATGCTCAGAACGCAGGTTCTGCGTCTGTAACTAGAATGAGATGATTGTATCTATAAACCAACGCAAACCAACGCCTTACAGTACTTACCGCATACTTATTACGACACAATTATCCCCGAACTGGCAACGAAATCGATACAATGACAACTAATACCTTGCTCAAAAAGTTAGTTGATCGCGAAGATGGGAACTAGGGCGGCGTCCAACAAAACATAAAAGTCTTGTCTGCGATTCTACTTTGATTCTAGGAATCACGATAATGTTCTATCGGACTTCAAGAAAATCTATACTTTTAAGCTCGGGCTGCAGAGAGATCCCAAAAGTGCCAGTTGCATACTAGGTGTGCAGCATTTGATAGGATTCTTGTCAAGGCACCAAAAGTATCTATAACATTTAAGGTAAGGCTCTAAACGTTCGAATTCTTAATCTGATACGCTCGTAAACCAGTTCAAAATATGTCCAAAGTGCTGACCTATACAATAAGCAGCAGAAATATGACGGAACCTTTTGTCTAAATCTTTTCAGGACTTGACTGGTTGTCGTTACGTCACCAATTTGGGCAATATCTGTTCTGACCGATTTTCAACTGCCGCTCTCAACAGGCGATATGATAATGTACTTTTTAAAGAAAGCGTTCTGTGGAAAAGGCGCGATGCAGCTGCGTGGTATTAGCGAAATGCAGATTCATCGTGAAGTGAGTGCACTATCAGGCCAAAAATTTACAGATCATGCAACAACGGTTATCCATGCTGAGTTAGAGAATGGATTGCTGTATTATATTAAGTAATAATGCGCAGTCTGCTCAAGTATAATGATAAAAGGCGAGCACAGGAGCAACTGCCTAGTTTCAAAATTTGGAGATGTTCTGGCCACAGAAGTATATCTTTTTCCACTGATGCGGGAGTTGATCTGGAAAATCGGGTTAAAGACACTGATGGGTCATGACTTTGTGACTTAAAGCCCGGAATTTCTTCGAGATCTTTGAGACTTAGACTTAAGAGTGTTTCAGTTGCTGCTTGGCGTGGAGAATCTGCCTCTTCCAAGATACCGCTCAGCTCGGGAACCACGCGATTGTGTCCTTCTTGCCGTCACCGAGCATCATCAAGCTTTGTTCGACAACTTAAGCAGCCGCAAAAAGGCTGAGCAGTATGGAGATCTTTCTGATGTAAGAGATATTTTCAAAACACGGCTGAAAGATTGGACCAGCGCAGGTATTACTATTGCTTCTTGCATAGGTCAAATACAGACTTTCTCTGGGCCGCAAATGTCAACTCGGCACGTGTGGCATTTTTTTTTGTTTGGTGTATCTTTCAGCACGGAGATAATCTTCAAGGGATACGCAGAGATATCAGGGACTATATCCGGTATGAGCAGAGCAGACAGAAAATGGAAGTCAACTTCAATTCGATGTTCAGTACTTAACGACTGTCGTCTCCTCAATGCCACTTATCTGGAAACCCTTTGGCTGGAAGCTCATACCTTCTCTTTCAAATTAGCCAAGGACGATTTTATCATCACCGAGGCTCCAGTTGATCGGACCTGCTCGAGTCAACGAGAAGCTATGCGCTAAGGAAGGGGGATTTGGTCTGTGTTTATCCGGCGCACATCAAACAGACGAAAGGAATTTTTTTAATGCACAATATTTTGATCCCTTTCGGTTTCTTAATGGAGATTAATCTACAAGAAAAAGCCAGGTCAGAATATGGAAAAATGTACGTATTTAGTGGTGGCAAAGGTGAGTGTAAGGGGACAATCTTCGCTAGATTAGAAATCCTCCTCTAGGTGGCTAGCTACTTGATACACTTCTGGGACATAGATCCTATAAACAACAATCTGGACTGGGACCAATCGAGAAGGATTTCTTTTAGTGGTGCTCATCTACTGCAAAATTATGCTAAAGTAAAAATGTTAAAAAGGGTTGACAGTGGGGAGGATATCTAGGTCCCCTGTGGAACACACCTAGACTGAATCACGAAACGTTGCCCATCCTCGATTTTTTACAACACGACAAGCTACAAGGCCTACCACAAATTGATTCTTCTTGAAGCTAGACAATGCCCAATGTTTTTCTTTGCATCTTCAGACTGTCATGCACTCTTTAATTTATATTTGCCTGCACTTCTGTCTGCTTTTGGTATTGGTCCCTGGCACTATTATGCATTTCTTGGTCAATGTGAGATAAAGTTGTACATTTGCTCATTCTGCCTTCCCGTGCTTAGAGCCAGATTATGTCTCTGTCTTCCATCCGCATCGCTGCCACATAATATAGTCGATCTTTGCTATATTTATCTGCCTCCCGCGTTTATTCCTTTGTTATACACTCTTTCCTTTGAGCTGAGCCTCATCAATCTAACTTACCAGCTCTCTGTGTTTGCTCCTTGTACTCTCATCTGAGTGGCGTGGCTTGGAACCTTGTTCGATCTTTCTGTTATACAGGCCGTGTTCCAGGACTCAAGCCCAAGTGTTTTGTGGTTGGCTCTATATATATATATATATATATTGGACAAGGGCAACCATATACATCTACATTCAATCCATCTCTACTGTGAAAATGCAACAGTCAACGTTCTTACTTCCGAATTCCGATTGCAGTATACCCAGTCAGTATACCCAGTATCAAAAAACTCTATGAACAGCTTCGGCTGGATAACACAGACAAAAACTCGAAAAGGCAATTTTTTTATCGTCTCCACAGGTGGCGAAAGACATATAAAACTTCTGGCGGGAGAAAAGGACCAGCATTGATTTCTTGGAAAGACAGAGAAACCCAAGAGGCTTATCGGAATTGCTGGAACATTCTATGAAAGTAAAGAGAAATGTTTTGGAGCCGGCAGAACTTGACTACCCAATAAGTGACAGGTAAAATTTCTTGCTGGTTCAATACTCCATCACGCTGAACTTTATTTAGGATTAAAGCAATCTTAAAGTAAATCATTTGGAGACAAAATAAATATGCTGCTATCGATGAAAATAATCCTGTACGGGCATAAGACTTCTTGCAGCACCACAAAGTACAGTGACGGAAGGTCACGACACCAAGGGGGAGACATCTCAATATACGCCATCGTCTAAACCGACAAAGACTTCCGCAGCATCACAGATTTCGACGTCACACTCGATAATTTCAAACACATCACGTCCCAATCTCCAATTTGAAGAAAGGATCTGGATCGTAAAGTCTAAAACGCCGTACTTAAGCCACAAGCGATGGAAAGCCGTCTTGCTTAAAGACATAAATTTGGGATCTTTCACTCAGAAAGTTGATCTCAACCACACAATTGTTCTCACTTCAAGGAGCTTAAATTTATACTCAAAACGCACAAGCTCGAGTTTACTGATTCGGTCTCCGAGAATGACGAAGAGGGTTTTTGTTGCCTTAAAGGAACGCATTGATGAGAAGATTGAAGTAGCTTTGAAAAGAGGCAAACGGTCGTATAGCATATTTGTTGAGCCAAGTGGCATAGAGTAGGGACTCAAGGACAAAGGCCTTGAGATGGAGGATGCAGAATTGCAAGACTTCTAATCAGATTGCTGAATACTAAGACAAGCACTGACGGAAAGCTATTGATGGGTAGATCTTGCTTTTAACGCGTATATGTCCGATATATAATTATACTAGTATCTAAATCCAAGAGAAAGAAAAGAACCATAGTGAAAAGAAAGCGATATGAAGCTTCGGAAATAAATCAGAATGATGTGGGATTTCGCCAAGTGCTCCAAGAAGTCCCAGAATACCATCACACATCAACGAGTACGATTTATAGCAACAAATTATACTGTTGGTTTACGTTAGGTAACGTAGGATTTGACCTATGTGTCAAACAGGTGTAATGTTCATAAAATTGGTTAAAGATCTTGATTGGAGAGAGCGTGAGGCAGAGAGGTATAAGTACCTCTCTCGCTAAGAATACATATGACTAGGTCTCGTGATTGACCTGTTGTAAATAGCATTCTGACATATACCTTGTCCGAGCACTCTAGGATAAAACTGCTAATGTGGGACATTTAAGGTTCGCTAATGACTAACTTAAATCACTTATTACACTCAAAATGGCGGCTAATGGCAAGGTGAAGTCCAGTTGCCCGTGATTCGAGTATTGTACTTATACTCGTGATTCCTGAAATAGACCAAGATGATTTAATATTGACTAAATTACAAAGGAGAGGAGCTCCAGTGGCTGATACTTTAAAATTGCAAGTCCGAATTTGCCACGCTATTGTCGGCAGGTTGATAACACAAATAGATTGGTTTAAATGATTTCCCGGCTTCAAAAATTCCCTTCCATATTGCCCTGTGACCATTCATTCACTAAAACTACAAACTTTGGTCCCACTTTGAGCTTCACTAGTTTCTGAGGCAGACAATCTCTCTTGGTGTGATGCAAAACTTTGGTGATTCCTACTCTGGCTGGCTGGTGTCTGGTCCTTACACTCTTACTGGATTTTCTTCCGCGCGTATTTTGTCGTTTCGTCATCTGCTGAGATACATTAGCATTTTCTCCCATAGAAATGCAATTTGATCTACTAACCTTGTCGCCAGAAAGAAGTGTGTCATTTATTATGCTCCATTCTACTAAACCCATACCTGATGCCGATGAAGCCACATGAGCCTCTGAGAGAATAACATCCAGTAACGGCTCGTCAATCCAAGTATTCGATTGTGCCTTTTCCAGGTCATAGTCTAACATAGAGTTCACAGTCCGATATCTGCAAAGACTATTAGAAGCTTTAGCATAATCCATTCCGAAAATTTCCTCATCTCCGTAGTAAAAAAGTCCATCCGTTGGCATCTGAACTGGCGGAAGACTTTCTTCTTGAAATTCGGCGAGATATTCTTCCCAGTATTCCCTTTCAACTGAGGATAATCCACAATCTTCCCTGGAAACGTTGGCTTCTGTTTCTGTAATGTAGCACAAAGGTAATGAATCCCCTTCTGGTGCGATATCCTTCGTAGTAGTTTTCCCCAAGCTGTGGTCTTTTTCTTTGGAATTGTCATTTGAAAAGAAGATATCTAGGTCGATTTGTTGGATATCGAAGTTGTCGAGATTATCAGTGTAGTTGCTAGGCGAATCGAACAGCACGTCAAGGTCGACAATGTGATCAGAGCTTGGTAAATCCAAGAGAGCCGCTGTTGCTGAGATATCTGTTGGTTTGAGTGAAGACATTTGGAGGTTTAATGCCAATAGCTGTGCTTTGAGAATTCTGGGAGGAGTTTAAGGAACTAGCACTAAGAATCTGGAATAGATGGAGGTGCGGAAGCTGGGAGGACGGTCAATTTATGATAGTCGGACATGCTCTGGGGCCACATATCCAACCTCATGCATGAATTGCACTCCTGCTCAACCATGATGTCATGTATTCCTTGCCCACGCCACCTGCTTGGGCTAGAAGCACAGTTCGATCCGAGAGGCAAAAGGCTCCATTGCATGAAAACTACGGGGTTTTCAGCTTTTCGAGGCTCGGATCCAGGATCAATCTTGCCTCTCCCCCTGATCTCAAACGTGGCTTTGCTATCAGTCCTACGCGTAAGGCATACTTCCATATGAGTTACTACAAATTATATGGACAGATCCAGCAGCCTGCCTTGAACTGGAGAGGCACTGATAATTTGCATGAAAGTCTGAGTGGGCAGTGTTCCACTGAAGCATCAGAACTTTGGTGGGATAGTTACAGAAATAGACCGACGGCAGTCTGTTATTGTTCACGGCTCCCAGCCATTGATATCTTCCAGAGTCGGTCTCACCGATTCAGATCATCCCTCAAAGCCTTCTCAAAACTAACGAACATCTTAGCTACACCCGGAGCTTGGAATATCGATCGATCCTTGCATAAGCTCCTTGACCAAATTTTCATTGAGACATTCTTTTCCAAATCTTGGAGTGCAGAACGGAAATTCATCGACTTTCATTCTGTGGATGCACCTGTTTCTGGAGACAGAATATCCAAAGAGAACAGTTCTGGAATAGGGTATTATGATGCATTATGATGTTGTCGATAATTGGTCTTCCTGGAACAGAGGTCGTGGCTGTTTCATTGATTTCTTCGGCAAGACGAGAAGGGCTACTGTCTTCAATGGATCCATCCTAGTGTCCGTGCCTTTAGTCGGACAAGTTGCGAATACCTTCACGTCATGCCAATAGATGCGGATCCACAAGTAGAACGGGTTCTCTATCATGGCATGCCAAGGTGGTATCGCGATCATATCCGAAATGAACTAGCGAGAAATAGTATTTGGCCGTCAAACCGACAAGACAGCAGTTGGAGTAACGTATAAGATAAGTCCAAGGCCATCCTGCTTCTTAAAACAATTCTGATATACTCGTCAGCAAGTTTTGGTCATGATCAATCTTTTGGCCCGATTGCACCACCCATCTCAGCAACAAGTGTTCAACAAATTTTAGGAAGGACTTTTGTAAATCCAGCCCTATGTTTAGTTTTCCGTTACAGTACGAAAGGGATTGAAGAACTTTTACAAGACCATATTATACTTGTGTGAAGTAGCGTGAAGTTACTCGCTCGTGCTAGTACTTTCCCGGGCTCTGTTCTTAAGTTTTTAGATGGAAACATCATCTTTATAATCCCAATACTTCAAGGCTTACTTCCCAAGAAGAACTAGCTATTATAAACTATATTCTCGACTAAGATGCTCGTGGATTCCCTCCTCGACCTCAAGCTGTTCAAGAAATAGCAGATCTTCTCCTTGCCGAACGCGACGCGCCTCCTGTAGGAAAGAATTGGACCTCCAACTTTATCAAACGTCGTACAGAGATTTAGACGAAATTCAGTCGCAAATACGACTACAAGAGAGCTCTCTGCGAAGATCTAGTCATTATTAGGGGCTGGTTTAAGCTCGTACGAAATACGATTACAAAATATTGAATAGTAGAGGAGGATATATATAACTTCGATGAAGCTGGATTCCTTATAGGAGTTATTGCTACTGCCAAAGTGGTTACAAGCTCAGAGTCAAGGAGTCGGCCTAAGACTGTACAACCAGGGAATTGAGAATAGGTCTCTATTATAGAGGGTATTAACTCGTACGACTAGGCACTACCTCCATTTATTATTTTCAAAGGCCAGAACCACCTCTCGGCCTGGTATAAAGACTCTAATCTCCCACAGGATTTGGTAATAACACTAAGTGAAAATAGGTGGACTACAAACGAAATTGGATTCCAGTGGATTCAGCACTTTGATAGGCACACAAGGAGTCGTACAACTGGGAAATACCGTCTCCTTATTCTAGATGGGCACGAGTCCTACTTATCAGCTCAATTCTAGCAATTCTATACGGAAAAAAATATTATTACACTTTGTATGCCTCCGCATTCCTCTCATTTACTTTAGCCTTTGGACGTAGGTTTTTTTAGTCCATTAAAGGCGCTCTATAGCAAGCAAGTCGAGAATCTCGTTCGAGTCCGTATTCACTATATTACTAAGCTTAAGTTCCTCTCTGTATTTAAGGAGGCATTTAAAGCTACCTTTACAAAGCAGAATATTAAAAGTAGATTCCGTGCTAACTTACAGGCTTAGTTCTATACGATCCAAAGAATGTCCTCTCTTACCTCGATCTCTAGTTACATACACCACCGCCACTACCTCCTATCTAAGAAGTAGATTGGACCTCAAAGACACTACAGAATACAGTAGAGCTTGAATTCCAGACCTCACATATTAAGGAACGTATTACAAAACACTAGAACAGCTCTCCAACTCCAATTAGTAAGGCCTTTGACCGGCTTGTCAAAGGAGCTCAAATTATGATCTATTCAGCTACGCTTCATAAGGCCGAGGTTAAAGCCTTACAAGAGGCAAACCAGGCTGAAAAAAGAAGGGAAAGAAAGCGAAAGAGGCGTATATACCAAGGTGGAAGTCTTACGGTCGAAGAAGGTCAAGAGCTTATTCAAAGTACTTAAAATCAAAAGGATAAAGGAAATAGTACTATTCAAGCCGAGGGCTCAAAAGGACGACAGCGACGATATGGGTTATGTAACGAAACTGGACATAATAATCATATATGTAAGCAACCATAGGATTCGATTGATATAGAATAAGTAGTGTTTTATAACTATGTTATAGTTATAATCAAGGTTAATACACGGATAGTATGTTTTAGTGTTCAACTCGCTTGGGAAATACGTTAATAAATGGGTCAAATGTTTGGAAGCTGAGTGCGATTTACTCTCTATGATCGAGAAGATGAGAGTGGATGCCGAAAGTGAAAAAATGTCGAGGTCGAATGATGACAAGTGTTGAGGAAGTGTCGATGGTGACAATGATGATGGTGACGAGGGGAGGGTGACGTTAACTGCGGCGGGATATGGCTATCCCGGCCCCGCGCATGTATATAACCCCAGATCTCAGGCCACAAGATGCACCCCCTTTTTAGCCGAGCGAAGGACGTGGTAGCCTACTGAACTCAAGGAATTGGATAGTACCTAACTTAAGTATTGAGGAATAATTTGATTGTGCTAACCAAGCATTATATTTGGCATATAGGGGCTTCCCAGGTATCCGTAGTTTCCTAAGAAACTGATTACTTCATCCACCGTTCTAAGTTCCTCCTTTAAGCACTATACTTGACAAAGCGTAACCCCAAACTCGTGATTGGCGACAAGATGGGTGGTGTCAAACAAGCATGATAATTAACGAAAGCAAACTACAAGCAGGTTAATCAGGATGACTTCATTTATCTAACACTAACGACTACAGTAGTCTATACCCTTAAAATCTAGGCTTGTAGCATACATTGTCGCCCAACTTCTACCAGCATCTCTATCGTCTTTAGCACGCAACCGACGTCTTTATCCGAGTTTTCATGGCACCTGCCGAGTTCAACCGCGAGTCCCCTTAATTCCTTCAGTAAGTTAGTGGGCGACCAGCATAATAGGAATTAAGGGGTTTGGATGATATTTACTTCGCTTATCTCGCTAGGATCTATCCACTCATACCAGATCTTCAGGTCGATTTCGTCATTTTCGTCGTCACCAATGAAGACCTCAATCCATGACGGATCATCCTGATCAAGAAAACCAAGCATTTGCTGCCATTTCCCATTGGTACCGTTTCTATACGCGGTACACTCTGTGCCATCAGAGGTCCTATCTAAAGTTAAGTGATTTGATTTCAACGATATCAAAATGCGCGATGCAGAAATTGAAGAAGCTTTCCATATTCATCTTGAGTACCTGCCATGACAAAGGGCGCGTACTCTTGTGGCATCTTAGAAACATAAATCTTCGAATTGCTCCGATGAACGGGAATTTGGACTGAAATCGAATCGCTTTGGTCATTTTGATAAGCGTGCCGTGGTCTTATTGCTTGCTTCGGAGTACTCATATTCTGAATCTCCATCCACAGAACTTTCATTTTCGAGATTCTCAGGAGTATAGTTCTCAATACAAGAATTGTCTGGTCTCTGGCGCTTCTGCCGCCTTGATATCAGCACGAAGTAAAATTCATTCCAGTATCATTTGAGTCTTATATTTCTTGGCTGCGTCTCGCACTTGATGTTATACTCGGTCTCATCTGTCGATGCTCATCCCCAATTTCATCGCAATCGTCCATTTTGAGTCAGTAGGTAGGTGATAATTGGGCTATTCACGTATAGGAAATTCTAAACTGAAGCGCTCTAGGATATCAGTGCTGGTTACTGCGGGAAAATAAAAGTTTTGGGTGGTTGTGTCGACAGATCTGAAGCGTTGAACTGAATTTATGCTTCTTTGCTATGGAACCATTTTTTCCCGATACGTCACTTCTCTACCGTTCACCCTTTCATTGAGTCACGGCCAGGCCATGACCATGCCTTGCCGTAGCAGAAAGGCGCTGTTCAGCATTGGATTGCTTTAATAATATTTTGTTCGTGCAAGACAAGTTGCATGGATAAATCATGGCCCATCATGGTCCAACAGCCTTCATTTGTGTATTTCAGGGACCTTTTTCAGGAGTTTTTGGGACAACTGGGACAGTTGATGGAGGTCGTTTTCAGCCGTGTTTCTAGAGTTTGGGTTTTATTGATTGAAAGAGCCTCATCTAATACAAGACTCGTCAACTATCAATTTAACAAAACTAAACTCTACCATTGATACATGGAGGTTGTATTCGATGGGTTAGAGCGTCGTGGATAGTCACAGACCCTGTGGATTCCAGGTCTCTCATTTTTCAACCCTGACAAGCATTGTCACAGCTTCAACCCATGACACAGGACTTTATGCAAAGGAATTAGTTGACAGAGAACTTTTTCCGTAGATAGGGGACTGGAGAAACTTATTAAATCAGGTTAAAGTATATCAGTCACTGATCTGAGCCTCGTTCTATCTAGTTTATCCACACCATTCTAAATCACCAAGGCCAAGTCCGTGCGAGTCTCTTTTTATCTCGGAACTCTCTGATGGCTAATTCTGCATATATTTTCTTTGAAATGGTTAACATCTGGCTATCAGGGAAATATTGGGAAGATCTGCTCAAACATCGAGAGAATAACGTCTATCCCTGCGTAGCGAAAAGCCCGCTGTGCCGAAAAAAAAAACCTTGGTACTTTGACTTTAAATATATCCAAACCTATACACACATCGAAATCTTCTATACTTGTGTATAGGTTGTGTTATATACCTATCCCTGAACATCTTAAACACCTTTTTGAACATAATTTTATTGATGCCGTTGCCTACGCGGCTGGTTTACAAATGGTCTTTATTTATGCTAAAACAGAGCTCCTCGACTCTAGCTCTACCATCAAGCTCTTATTACTTCGGATATTTTAAAAATGGATCTACTAGAGCTTTAGAGCATTATCCTATACTAGATTATTTATCAGCCTTCGTGGGTTTTGTGGCGAGCAGGACTTATATGAGATCGCCACGCCGATCAGTACTTCCAATGGAAGAACTAGCCACTTATAGCTAGAGCAGGAATACGCCACCCACTTAAATATTTTTTGGTAAAATACAGCAGACATTGGCTTATATAATCAACATCACGTGCAGCTATGGCTGATACAAACCTGACTTTGAAATTTCAACTGCTGACACTATCACCTTTCGTCTGGTCAGCTGGCACTATTAAAATGGATCGATTCTTGTTCATTCATAGAAGCCTTCGCCCTTATAACTTATTTAATATTTAGCTGCCTTACTAGCTTGCAGGATTTAGCTTAAATGACGATTTTGTTACATTTGACTCAGCAGGCGCAGCTTGCAACGCTTGAAGCCGATCTTCAAGTTGCTTACACCATTTCGAGGAAGGCCCTTGAACGGTTGTATATCCAGACAATGCCCGATCGAACATCCCCTTCGCTATGTCTTTTCGACCTGTTTGTGAAAAGAGATCGCCAAACGCGAAGATAGTATTCAATGCCGGCAAATACGATGCCACAAGTTGAGGGCCAAGAGCATCCTCGTAGCCTTGCAGCGCCCGACTGTACATTGCCTCCGCTTCCGCCAGCTTGCCTTGGTTCTTGTAGAGGTTACCTAGGTTGTTGACCGTACGGAGGGTCGACGTATGCTTCGGTCCAAGTGCTTCCTCGTAGCCTTGTAGCGCCCGACTGTACATTGCCTCCGCTTCCGCCAGCTTGCCTTGGTTCTTGTAGAGGTTACCTAGGTTGTTGACCGTACGGAGGGTCGACGTATGCTTCGGT
>JALRME010000055.1:121729-145168 GCA_026120035.1 Coleophoma eucalyptorum
TAGGTCCAAGTGCTTCCTCCCTGCCTTGCAGCGCCCGACTGTACATTGCCTCCGCCTCCGCCAGCTTGCCTTGGTCGGCGTAGAGCAAGCCTAGGTTGTGCAAAGCCCAATCCATTCCCTCCATGTCCACCTTGTCTTCAAGTATGGCTTGCTCTTGCCTAACAGCATGCTGAAGCAACCGCCGTTGTAATACCCATGAGTCTGTTTCATTTCTCATAGGAACCTTCGAGGCGACGCATTCTAAGGCCAGTTGTGCAAGACCTTTGTCCCACTCTTTATTAAGCACAAATACCGTCCAGCAATGTACACAGCTATGCACGCTATACCCTCCAGACCCAAAATGCTGTTTAAGAGCCCTATCTGGATCAACCAACCCGAAGCTACATAATAGAGCAACGGCTTCATTAAAGTTCAGTTCATCTTTCGTAAGCTCCTGTATCCATTGATCGTTTGGGGAGTCTGTATGTCGAAAGAGTTCGAACCATATATCCTGTCGCCCAAAATATGCCCATAGCTTGAGCAGGCTTGCCGACGCCGGGTTCTGTTGTTGGATCTGATCAAATGTAATCTGCCATGTCGTATACAATGAGCGATCTTCATAGGAGTTTAGTTGTGGGCTTGTGGTCTGGAGCTTCAACCACGACGCTTTATAGAGCCGAAGATAATTCGAGGAGGCCATCGATACGTGCTCTAGGTATGCACCTGCCGTGGATAGAGCAAGAGGTAGGCTGTCTAGTTCTTTAACAAGCTCTACGGCGCCAGGGTCTATCTTGTTAGTGTCATCTGAAAAGTTATATAACAAATGATATACCTTCTACAATATTCTTACGACCTGACGTCTTTGACAGGATCTCCAAGCCCTCTTTAACATCTAGCAACTTCTGAACATGGACGCGATAACCTTGACTGATTCGCGAAGATCGCGTTGTAATGATAATTGAGCCCTGGTCAGACTGGGGGAGGAATTGGCGTATATCAACTGCTGAACGGTCGAGGTTGCTAGGTATTTTGGGGTTATCATAATTGTCATAGATCATCAGCCAGCGTGTGTTCTTCTGTAGATCAAGCCAGGCCTTGACCGCGTATATCACTTGATCGAGGTTGTTTAAGTCTATGCTAGTAAGTAGACTAGTCGAAGGATGATGCTTCAACACCTGCTGAGCGACGTCTCGAAAGCTAAGCTTGAGAGAGTCCTGATCGTTCGCATTCAACCAGAATACCGCTGTGTATTTCTCCTTGTGTCGTCTGATGTATTCGATCGCCAGTTGAGTCTTTCCGATTCCACCGAGGCCATACAGGACGATACAGGTTCGATTACTATGGCCGTGAAGCAGTTCGTGCATATTTGATAATTCCTTCTCTCTAGCAACAAACTGTGCAGCTTCAGGAAGTGACGTGAGGTTAAGCCCTACGGCAAACTGTTCGAAATCGATGCCTGTGCTGGTCAATTCTATTGCCTTAAGCAGGAATATCTAGATAGGAATTTACCCTTGTACAATTTATGGATCTCTTCCTCCAGCCGCCTAAATGCTTGGTCCCTTCTCTCGCCGTAGTTCGGCACCATAGAAACATCGAAGATCCCGATTAAACAGTAAGCTTCATCCTCTTCAATCATAGTATTACGGTGCTCTGCCCAGGAACGCCGCTCTTTGATACTGAAATTCGGTAATGCGTCGCCTCGGAGAGCATTCTTCGCGATACCTGTAATCTCATATATCATAGACTCAAGCGACAACTTGTTCCCAAGTGGCATACCCTCTAAGCTGAAAAAGTCAATCAGCCTCGGCGCAATAAGCTCTTGAAGCGTCCAACCTCGAGTAAACCATCGACTCTTCCTAAAGGCCTCTTCCCATATCCCCTGGTCATCTGCTTCCGTGTCAGATTTGGAGACATCCGAAAGATAGGCGTAGCAGTGCGCTGCGTTCTGATACCATCTGAACATAGAATTAATCGCCGCGCCGAGCTCAACCGCATTCTTCTTATCGATACAGCAGGTATCTACCCAGAAGTATTGTAAACCATCGGCTGCAGCCTGCTTTGCGCAGAACTGTATCTTCCTCCACCCGACCTTGCTCACGGTCTTGCTTATATCCGCGCCGGCTTCTATATCCTGAAAGCTGACCTCCTCTTGTCCCCAGGTATGAGAGAGTATTGCGTAGGCAGGGATATTGCCGCTCGTAGGTTCGCGAAAAACGATCTCGCCGTCGGGTTTATACTGCAAGAGGCGTATGAGAGCCATAGGTGAGGTTCGCGAGCGATCTCAAGGCAAACGCGATTTATTCGATTCGCGAGACTTGTTCAGTATGTCAAGGCAAGGTGTGCGAAGCTGACAGAATAGAAGCAGACATCGAAGGGCTGATCGTGGGAAAGTTACGCAGTGGTAGTCGTAGGTGTTGCGCACAAGGCTGTATCGTGGCGCAGGCGGCCTGGTCTATACTTGAAAAGGGAGACAAGCATGAGACATTCCATACCTCTTGTTCAATCGACGGTCTTTCTATTGCGAATTTGCGAAACTGCATTAATTATCACTATAGCCGTCGTAAAGCCACACGAAGAACTCTTGAGCAATTCCAAGGTTGCTACCACCAGGCCTAGCTACCATAAAAGTGGCACTTACACGCCAGCAACGCCACACCTCACGTGCACTTATATAACACTTAACTACAACTAGCGTTATTGTAAAAATATGGTATCATATACAAGCCACTTCTTCGTTTCTTAGGATTTGTGGTGTTGTGCATACCTCCCACTTTATCCGTATAAATTCGGCATAGGCATTCCTCTTTCTCTATAGCTTCAAAGTTTTTTAGCTTTACGTCTTCTTGATAGGAGATTCACTCTATTGTCCCGAAAGCTTATTATAGGCCGATAGTCAAGTTAAAGCAGGGGGGGAACAGACTAAGTGAACTTCAATGCCAGCGACAAAACGATCGGTAGAATCACTACATTTGTGATATATTCCTATTGAGTGCTATAAACTTGCAGAGAGATAGCTAAGGAACAATAGTAAGCTAACTATAACTTAATATATTTGCGTGGTTAATTTTTCAGACCCCAAAACCGTGAACCTTTTTCGGCACGCAGGGTTTTTCGGCACGCAGGGACGGACGTTACGAGGTCTTGGATTTGGCACTTTCTATGACAGCAAGACAGACAGGATATGGTGGTTATCTATCTTGCGGTCAGTATCAACTATTGAAGCATGAAATTTGCCATTAGGCGAACTTGGCCTTGAACCAACCTCAAATATCTCTCGACTGCCATGTTTCTTTCAAATAATATGTCATTGGTAGACCCTAGGAAGAAAAATTTTCTAGCATCGTCGCATGAATGAAGAGATCATGGCCAAGAGAGTTTCAGGGACTAAAGGAAGCTGTGGTCTCAGCTATCAGGAGGTATACTAACTGCTAGCAAAGCCATGTTATGCGAAATCTCGAAACTTGGAATCCATTCTAGACACCTGAAGGATAGCCACCATGCTGTTAGCGGAGAATTAGATTGGAGGCCATAGCTTCAACATGAGCCAGGAGGAGCCCTTGTTCAGGAGATATGCATTCGGACCTGCCGTCTTCCCATATTCCGGATTAATCGGTGAAAGCCTGATTTAGTCACAAAATCCGAGAATCTGAGGGAGCCTTACCAAGGAGGAATGGCACAATTCGGCCCAGAAATCATGCTGATTAATGGGAAAGAATCTTGTAGACCGCTTCTAAGCTTCGAAGCTGTCACTCCGGGAACTATGGTTATAAGTTCTATACAACTAAATAACGGACTCTTCATCACAACTTCAAATCATCATTTTGCCAGCCTCAAATCGAAGTTTTGCAACTTGGCCCCTATAGCGGAGCCAAAATTCACGGACGAGACTTTTCAGAGACTCTTCAATTTCTTCCGTATTTTCCCGACAACGCAAACGGCCTTCTCAGCGCCGTGAAGAATTCCTTGAGTCCCATGGCCAAAGAAATCGTTCAGTTTTATTGGCACATTCAAGACGATCCCGAGATGTCCTTTTGCCAAGGCACCAAAAGAATGTTTTTGTGAACAGGGGGTACCGTTGTAGTTATTTCAGTCGACGTTGGCTCCAAAAACATTACTTTCGAAGGTTATCTCTGTCCACCCCTGAGCTGTTTCAAGCTAAGGTTTCTCTAGGCATATAGAGACTGAGTATGCAAGCAATTTCAGCTCCCAGATGTAATCTCCACTCCGAGACCCGCGCAGCTCCTTACTGCGCTGCCGGAAACTGTTTTCTATTCCAAAGCCAAAGAAGATGCACACAGACAAAAGGCATAAAACTGTCAGCGAAATGGCAACTCTGCACTATCGACGGCGAATGTAGAACAGGATAAAGAAAGCGAAGGAGTTTTAGACATAGTCACTCCCCACAATAACAATATCCACGAGCGAGACAAAATACCATTCGAGTTCAAGAAATTTATCAGTGACTTTTACTTGCCAGGCGAGGCGATCCAACGTATGACGAGACAGCTGAGCTTTTTATTATTGTGGATTCAATGGGTTCGGGTTCAAATTCATAGAAACTACAACCATTGTCTGTATCTTCTGCGGCAAGAAAAATCAAAAGACATTGTTTCTCAGGCGAGCAGCAAGACAGTTTACTTAAGGATACATGGAGAAATTATAAATTTTTTTGATTGTTCATCAATATCAAATGGTGGGAAATGTGAGGATAAATAAGTCTTTAGAGCCAATTATCTGATAAATAATTAGGCTGAATCGGTTCAATTAGACTGTCTAACTTTTGTATATAAAAACTTAGACTGAATATAAGTTAACTTATAGAAAATTTGAAACCTGGATCTAGTATGATCAACGAGTATAACTCCCAGATAAATATATCCTGCCAAAATCCATTATCCTGATTGCCGTGTGTGAAACGGATGGTGGATTGAGCATCAGAGCTGGTAATCCTGTCTAGGTGATACATAATCAAGTCTGGGAACTTGAAAGCAGGTTGAGCTTGTGAGGCATTGGGGCCAGAACTAAATGCTCTGTAATACCATCTTGCTTGTCGAGAAGGACCCACTGGGTCGGCTCCCGCTTAGACACAGTCGTTGCTGTGATCCTTGAAGGACTCAGTTTTCCTCGAACGATTTGAAAAGGAAGCTTAGAATGGCTACTAACCGTACAGCTAATCCAGAGTTCACTGCAGTACGCAACGGAGAAGTGAACATTGTGTATTTGAAAGTTAAGCATTATATCATTTCACAAAACACATTATCCCTATCTATTGTGTTCGATATCTAGTACAGAGCTTGGCGACGCAAATACTGAACAGGAAAGAACGCAATACTTGTAAAAAAGGTATAATGTGGACACTCAAAAATACAGCGAGACACGAATTGGTAAGAGGCATATAAGTGAAGTGGTACAGCGATACTTGACTAGAATAGGGGTTGACAATTAACTTTCCCAGATATCCAACGAAGCTGGAATCCCGGTCAGGCGTACTATTCCAGCTGCGTGTTCTATTGGTAATTGGAGGAGAAACTGCTGCGCTCGAGGCTAACTCTACCATTGATACTTGAGGGCCGTATTTGATTGGTTAGGCTTCTCACTATTATATATTTCAGCAAGCATTGCCACATGGAGAGAGCTGGGCCACATTTTAGATTGATTTTAATGCAAAGACCCTTCTAAATCACTGAGGCCTAGTCTTTGTGAGACTGTCCTTGTCTCGAAACCCTATGGTTGCTGATGCTACGTTGATTTTCATCTAAAATGGTTAGCATCTGGCCAGTGGGGTACCTTGGCAAGATATGTTCAAGGATCAAGACCACGAGGTTTTGAGTTTCGCACTTTCCATTGACGGCAAGGCAGACAGCCCATGGCTGCATTGCGGCCAATCCCAACCTCTGGAGTATGGGATCTGCCACCAGACATGGAATCAACCTTAAAATTCCTTGACTGCCATCTTTCTTCAAATGACATTTCTTTCACAAACCCTCGTCAACCAGCACTTTTACTGCTCTAGACTTCATTGGTCACACGTGGGCATATTCATAACAGCATGTTAGGCTCCAGCGTAGCGGCAGGTACGTCCAAATCCGCCGTGATTGTCTAATTGCGTGATGCGATATATCCCCACCTCTCATATCTTCTCCAGATCATATTGTGGTCAAATACCATTACTGAAGTCTATATAGCAACCATCTCCTTGACGGTCATTGACCCACCTCCTGAAGAGTTGATTACGCAGCGAACCATAACCATAAATTTGTCTCCAACCTCAGATGCCGTCCGTATGGGAAGACATGCCAGCTCTACTTCAAGACACAACGCCTTGTTTAGGTGTGCAGTGATGTCCAAATATCATGCTGAGTTTTCAGTGAATAAGACGACAAATGTAAGTCAAGTAGAACCTGGCGTTCTCAAATGAAACTAATTGTTTTATAGTCAATTGTTATTCGCGACTTGAACCCAACTAATGGGACCACTATAAATGGAAAGAGCCTTGGCTCTGAAGTATGGACGCCTTTGTATATGAATGATAAAGTAGTCTTTGGAAAGCTAGTTCAGTCGGTCTCACCATGTACTGTCCAAATTAACAGCATTGAATTGAGGTACATCTTCATCTATGTTTCCAAAATAAGCTAACAGTTACCAGTTTCATCGGCGATGCAATTGAATATCCAATATGCGTTGAAAGTGATGATTCAGGTAGCCACGATGCTACCCCTGGTGATGACTCAATTGCAGAGAAAAACTTGCCGAATTATCGTGTTATAGTTTCGAGGCGCAGGAAAATATGCGAAAAGGGACCAAATGTGGACCTTGGAACGATCAGTGGCGACGTTCAATCTAACAAGCGGAAGACTAGTCGACCAGGCTCCGTGGAGGAAGATATGGCTTCTCGCAAACAGTCAATATCCTTCCAGTCAGATGGTGATCCTATACCCCCAACCAAAAGGAGGCGACAACAGAAACTTCAATCAAAACTACATGTTAGTGATTCCGAAGGGATTCAGTCTTCTGTCCCTCAGCTGCATGATATTTTACAGCGTTACGACTGCGACGTATGTCTAGAAAATCCGGACTCAACATCGTTTTACAACTGGAAACTCGAAATGCGCTGTGGTCACTTGAAACGAGTATGTGTTAATTGTGCACAAAATTGGATATCTTCTACCCTAGAAACCAATGGTCCTCTAAGTATCCGTTGTCCGCTTTGCCCAAAGGAGATGACTTACGACAACATCCGTTCATTGGCAACGAATGACACATTCACGAGGTACATTACTTCCACTTCTTCGTCGACAATGTTAATTCTGTGGTGCTAGATATGATATATTGCTTGCTAAACGTGCGATACTGACGCAACCCAATTTTCAACCATGCACTCACGCCGGCTGTGATTCTGGTCAAATTCATGAAACAGGTCACGATCAGCCAATAATGACGTGCACAAGTTGTCATAAACTCACGTGCTTTACACATAAGCAACCGTGGCATACTGGAATGACTTGTACGGACTTCGACTCCTCTTCGACACGTTTAGCAGCAGATCAAGAGCTTGAAACTCTCAAAATCATTGATTCGACAACGAAGAAGTGTCCGGGTTGTGAAGTCCGCATACAAAAGAACAATGGATGCGACCATATGACATGTATGACCCCTTACCCTCTTCTGCTGAGATGTTGGCTAACACTGCATGAACAGGCTCACGCTGTCATCATGAGTTCTGTTGGCAGTGCTCTGCCAACTACCAGATGGTCCGGCAGCAAGGGAATGCAGCACATACTTC
This sequence comes from Coleophoma eucalyptorum, assembly GCA_026120035.1. Taxonomy (NCBI): domain Eukaryota; kingdom Fungi; phylum Ascomycota; class Leotiomycetes; order Helotiales; family Dermateaceae; genus Coleophoma; species Coleophoma eucalyptorum. The sequence continues at coordinate 129,492 of JALRME010000055.1, forward strand.
TGAGTGCCCATACCATAGCTTGCGTCTGCCAAGGATTGCTCCAGTCTAACCCCATCGCTATTTGCGTCGCGAAGTTCTTTAGTACACGTTGATTGATGGGAATAAATAAATTGCCAGTTACCACAAATTTCAATTCCACAATGTTCGCTTCAATTCGGACCTGCCTTAGCTAGAAATCAAATTTCAAATAATGGAAATCTATGAAATCCCCCAGGAGATCTGTGTTACGTACGCCACCTTGCCGGGGAGAGCTCACAGATCCGCTCCCACTTAGACGCCGCCGTGGCTGTGGAGGACTCAAGCTCCAGGTCACCCCCGTTGTTCAAGGAAACCGTGGCCGACGGGGACGACAGGGCGAGGCAGAAATTGCTGCACTCACCGAGGGTCAAGAAACTGGCAGGAACCTTTGGAAGTCCCCTTAGCTCAAGTTGGAGAGCGGCATTGTCGAACGATCATGAGAGCCACATAGCATCTACCGCCCTGGGATCCACTGGCGATGATAGTGTTGAGGAGCCCGAAAGAACTTCTTCAAGGAGAGTAACAGTGGCCTAAGCCATGGTGACTATAGGTAGGTCGCGCACGGCAATCTTAGGAAAGAAAACCCTGCTGCACCGTCGTCCGCAACTTCCCTGAACAGCTGAGTTGGTAGCGGTGTAGAATCCGGGTCTCTGTATATCGCCTTCCCACAGGTCGTATTCGCAGGTCGTATTCATTCAGTGGCTGCTCCTCCTTTATAGTGGCGGTACCCCCCCCCCCCCCCCACGGGCATCATGTGCTTTTCGGTGCTGTCTAAATGTCATCTACTACGGACACTGAAGAAGATATCCATCTCTAAACAAGGGTGATGAGAGACTAGCCAGCGCCCAGACTTATCCCGGTACTGGTCAAGTCTATCTGGACCGATATCACCAATACCTGCCTACGATGTTCGCGAGCCATCCGCACGAAGTGAAGATTATGCGAGCCCAGTAAACTTAGATTACGGCGCAATTGCGAGAAGTTGAGTCAAGCCGGTTTCCAGTATGCGACAGATTTTCACAGTCGCGGGTATGGTTTAAGTGCTGACACGAGCCACTTAATTCTGTGTGTGATGACCGATGACATTTATACATATCCACCAAAAAGATAAAGTCTCATGAAGTTATATAATATGATTTATGAAACATATTCACTGTTTTATTGTACTGTATTGTACAATAAGATCTTGCACCAATACGAGTTTCAATTTTGATCAACATCTCACTTATTTTAAGTCGACCAAATCTTAACTAAATCTTAATATTCTGTCCCCTTTCTATCCCAACGGAACCACTAAGGATTAGTGATGACTGACAATATTGATGAATATTTTAATGGCTTAGAAGTAATAAAATTGCTTGCAGCTATTTTGAACAACAAATACGAAGTGGAGAAGCTGCTTCAAACTGGCGTTAATGTAAATGAGAAAAACGCTCTAGGAGCGACTCCGCTCTCCTGGGCAGCCTGTATTGGAAATTTAGACTGCATATCAAAATTATTGGACCTGGGAGCTGATATTGGAGCAACCACCTTGAAGGGGGAGACAGCCCTCCATTTTGCAGCTAAGTGCGGCCAAGCGGAAGCCGTACTACTTCTGCTCAGCCGGGGTGCCGACGTACAAGCGGCAGACTTGAGAGAGAAGACAGTACTTCATGCCGCTATTGAGGAGGGAGAAGACAACTACGAGGTTGTGTCATTACTTATAGAGAGGGGTGCAGATGTCCTTGCAATGGATGTTGACGGACATACAGCTCTGGAATATACGCAGGGATCAAAACAACAAAACATTGCCACTCTGCTCAAATTGAAGCGGCCATTGTTATCGTCCTCGCTCAAGCATAGTACCTAAAGTGACTACAGCAACAAAAGTCGTTTCCACCTCAACCTACGTGTGAGCTGGGAACAACGACAGTATCGACCCGCAAACTTGGGGCAGGAGAACACGCGGTGGGGTTCTAGCTCAGTAGAGTCTGATTTTGGCCGGCAGAGAGCCGTGGTTGAGGAAAACGACGTCAGTTTCAAGACAGACTGTTTGTGGGGTAGTGAATTATAGAACGGCCTCTTATTATCTCCACTGGCCCGCTGAGTCTTCGGCCACTGATTTCCATATAGTTGACGGTGACGCACATCTCTGGGGGAGGGGCATGTAACTAGAGGAGAAGCCAGAGCATAAAAACCAGGATCTTGTGTAAATCTTGATTGATCATCTCTCTTCACGCGCTTTGCCAAGGGTTCGTTCTGAAGATTGCTGGAATTCTCTGAGATCCGCCCCTGGCTCTTTTGCAATTCGACATAGTATTGGAGCCACAATTTTGCTGAGGCTGGATATCATGACAGCTAGCTCGCAAGTTTCGCAAAGACAGTCTTTATTGTTGGGTCCAAATAGTCGTCAGTGTAGAAGGAGGTGATCTCCTGATCGGCTTCAATGTCCTTGATGGCCGGTACCTTTGCTGACGAAGAACCTTGTAGATCAAGCCGAGCATTAGGCTCACATTCATGGTTTACGAAACGTATGGGTCCAAGCAAACCCGAGGTCATGTTTTGCCTGCTCGATTCCACGATACTGAAGTCGCTCCCATCCTGAGCTAGCAGAGCTGCCTCTTCTTTGTGCAAGGGCGCTGTAGTTCTACAGAGTAACTAATAATGACATGGTCTTACAGCCTGCCTTCACAGAGATTCCTGATCCGCTAACAGCAACTATTGTCTGGCTCGATTTTAATAGCTTTACCAATTGCTGTAAATTTGGTTGAAGAATAGGATCTTCAAGTACTATCTAGTTGTCTGTCTTTCAGTTAGCAAAGGTCAGATAAGGGTCCAAAAAGACTCACTGTAGGCTCCAGTTTGACAAAACAACTCCGGCTTACAAGAGAGATCAATGGGGTTCTCCATGGTCGCGCCAGGTTCACTCTTGGCCATCAAAGGTGCCGGCTCGGTTGATGACATGATTTCAGCGACTCGATCCATATTTTGTGAAGGTTGGATGGTGAGGAAGGTGCTTTTATAGTCGAACAACGCAACCTTAATGTTGGCTCTCAGCTCCAGCGTAGTAGTGTTCGGGGGCTGGGATGGCAACTCCTTCGACCATACCGGTGAACCGGGCATCGCACTCTGGTGTGTTTCCATGCAGGAGTGTACAATGTTACCGCAATCCGATCCATATGTTTAACTTTCCAACTTTACAGCACTGGATTAGGGGGGCGATGTGGATAGCCAACCCTTAAAGGGATTAAATGACTTGACCCATGAGTCAATCATCAGCCGCGGTATCTGGTTTTCATCAATAGCAAACTCACAGATAAGATGAACAGGTCAAATACACAGCTTGGTTATGTGCCAACTTTTACGAGTTTCTCCTTTTAACCCTCCACCTCTTACAACTTATGAACATTATGATTTATTGCTGAGAATGACAGACAAAGCTTCTCAGATCGAAGAGGCAAAAACAGACCCTCCGCATGTTCTGGAATCATTCGAAATCAGAACTTACTATTTACCTTGACGTCAATGGAAAGTAGAAGGTACCAAATTTTGAGACAGCGTCTTGTCTCCCCATCCGAATATCATCCCGAGAGAATTCCCTCCTGGCCAAGCATCAGCCACCATACAGGTTCTGAGGCAAGGTAAGACATGCACAGACTTGAATTCAGTCATTAAAAAGGGTCTTTGCATGGACGAGAACGAGGCTGAGATCGGAGGCTGATTTACCTTAGCCCGGATCTGGCAGTTGCTCCATTTCATCCTCCACTTGGAAGTCTGTTATCTGGTTTCCATTACATGAAATTCCGTGCCAGGGGGTTGAAGCTGTAAAGTTTTAACCAGGATTCAACAATGTGAGACGGAAAACTCACTGGATCTGTGTCTATTCTTGGCATTCCGAGGTCTTCCCCTTGTTGAATATAACCTCGTTGCTTAGATTTCTAGAAATTCACACCGTGGGTAAGGCAGAATGTCAAGACAGAACCCTGCCACCTGAGTATGAATGAGCCTGTAGACAAGGATTCCTGTGGCCATATAAACTCAATAGTTCTCTACAATTAGAGACCTACCATCATCAATCTGCAAAATTTTGAAAGTACCTGAGATTCTTCTCAGCACCACTTCAGATATCTCTATATCGCTCACAGACACGAATCACAATTTAATTATGCCAACCCTTGCAGCAGAATATTGTCACTTTAACACATCTTCCCATGAAGGATCTGACTTCAATAACAATAGCAACACAGCACCGGGATTCCTTCTCGCGGACTCATTGCCGACGCAGCGACGAGACGGTTTCGTGAGTTACTGGTCGACAGAATCGCTTCAGTCAACAAGCCTATATGGACAGCTACCGTGTCACGAGCCTGAAATTCGCTATCTTGATCCACAGCTTGTTACTTACAGCCCATATATTGGATTATGGTCTCCTTTTGAATCCTGCACTAAGTTACCTTTCCTAATCGAGCAAGCCACTACATTATACCTCCATCGGAGAGTTTTGTCACGTGATGTATTGTCGAAGCGAACCCCTTCTCGTGTCCTCGCTGGTCTTTCGTAGGTTAGCTTTGTCTCTTGACTCAAGGCTGAGACGTCGTCGACGAAGATGCGAGAAAACTGAGCGTCTAAGTTATACAAGTGTGGCTGGATGGGTTGCGGAAAGGCTTATGGAACATTGAGTCACTTAAATACTCATATAAAAGAGCAATCATATGGGTCGAAGCGCAAACAGGAAGAGATATGTGCTGGGGTACCCAGATAGGCATAGATACATATACTTAGAAGTCATCTGGATAATCACCAACATATAAACGCTACAGAGTTCATGGAAATGCGAAAAATGTAGAAAGCGCGCCAAAGAGAGAAGGAAACTACTGCCAGAACAAACCAAGACGATATTGAGGTTATGGAGTGCAACGAGTTTCAAGCAGTTAGACAGACTCCTGGATTCTTCAACCACTTCTCGGGCAAGAGGGTGAGAGTGCATGATTTCAGTTTTCGGTGAGGGTCTTAAATGGTCTTGGCTTACGGGTAAGTTAACTTACACTATATAATAGTTGTAAAACACTTCAAATTGGGGAAAGACGTTTTTTCCTCATAATATAAATCATAGCATAGCACGAGAATAAACTATCAACAACGGAACTCATAGATATCTCATTTTAGCTCCTCTGAATTTCATATGCTCCATCGTCAATCTATGCTCTGACTCGTTTCGATACCGTGAATTTTTCGTCCGCAGCGTTTCTCTTCAGCGACAAATTTTCTACGTAAAACGTTGCATCGTCGATTACCGGAGGGTCTGTTAGGCATTTTTGCCATTCGTGGAAATTATTGAAACCAAGTGTAACTGGAATTCCGTTTCTTTTGCACAAGACGCGGTAATTATCGGACACTTTTTTCAAGTTGTTAAACTCGGCATGAAGATCTTTCAGAGGAATCCTCCTCGGTGTTTGAGAAATAATTTTCTTTGTCATAGGATGTCTTTCATAAAAGAGAGCTTCGCCCTCTTTCAATCCAAGAAGGTTATACCTTATGGTCGTAAGCCTTTTCTCCAAGGCCAATATTGACACCTTTCGTAACTTAATTTCTGTTTGCAGTTGTCTATGCTTGAGTTTCTGTGCGTCATATTTAGTAGTATCTTCTCTGGCTTTGTTCTTGTTCATCAGTTCCAGACTTTTGCTGATCCATTTAATTTGCTCTTCGATCGATTTAGATTTTTGAGTTTCACTATTGATTTCCTCGATTAGCTTCTCAATCTGCTGCTCAAGGTCCTTTTCCATTCCTCTTCTATCTTCAGCCGTTTGTGTTGGATGCCGTACGTCAACTCGCTCCTGCCCACTGCTTTCTTTCGCAGGGAGGCTTTCTTGTATCGATGCCAGTTTTTCAGTTTTCGTATGAATTTCTTTTTGCAAGAGTTTTATTTGCTCCTCTTGGCTGCGTAGCTTTTCCCTCAACTTGTGGTCTGTATCAGCGAGAACCCCTACTTCTTCAAGACGCTCCTCCAGGCTGTTTATATAAGTTTCCTTGTCCGCCATCTGATTCCTCACCGCGTGTATTTCTTGTATCTCCTTTTGCGTTAAATCTAGCTGTTCATTTTTCGAATCGAATTCTTTTTGCAACTGTTGCAGCTGTTCCGCTTGGCTATGAAGATTTTCTTTTGATTTTTTGTTTTCTTCCCCCGCGAGGAATTCTGCCTCTTTTAGACGCTTCTTCAGCTCTTCTATTTCTGCTTCTTTCTCAGCTGCCTGATTCATCACAGCTTGCACTCGTTGCTCCTTTTTTCTGTGTTCATCATGTAGCCTACTTGTCTGTTCTTCGAGTTCTTGAATTCTTTTGAGTTGAACTTCCTCCTTTGTTGAACGTATATTCTCATCCCTTTTAGACAGTTTCGTGATCATATCTTTGTCCGCCTTAGCCTGAAGCACTAAGTTGTCGATGTGAGCCAATTTCTTTTCATTATCCTTGCGTAGTTCTCCTAGCTCTCTGTGACTCTGCGACATTTCCGAGGTGTATTGGTCAATTTGCTCCTTTTGTAGTCCAAGCTGACTCTCGAGATGTTCAATGTGATTATGAGCCGTGTGTAGGTCTTCCCTCACACTTCTGTTCTCTTGCTCTTCCCTCAACCTCCATTCGTCTGCAATACCGTCGTCAGAGTACATGGATGAATTTTCCAGAGATTCTACTTCGAGGTTATTAATCTTCACCATTCCCACTTCGCTGAAATCTCCGACTTCTATTCGAACAGGATCCCAGAACCGCCGAAAAAATTCCATCCTTACGAAGGTGCTTGTAACTCCGGATGGCTCGGTCACTGCGCTGCTCAGATGCCTAAGAAACAAGTTGCGGGTGCTTCCGTCTAAGACTGCAGTTATCGGCCTACCAAAACGCTGGCTCAATCTCACTTCCGAATCATCCTGTACCTCATTTACCTGACTTTTTGTTTTCAATCCGTGCTGGACGCGACAGTGGCCATCTACCACATGTGCCATATCATATTCCCAGAGATCCTGCGGTTTTAATTTTTTCACAAAGTTTTCACAATCTTGCCGCAGAGCTTCATTTGGCGTCATCATGTACTGTACAGAGCGAAAGCCGAGGGTACGAGCTGTCTCAGCAAAGCGGTGAAGGTCCGTTATTGTCGGTTTCTCGGGCTGCACCTTTGTCTCTCCAGATATAGCTTTGGGCGAAAAACTGCCTAACTTGGTATAGTTCCGCATGACGTGAAGCACTAAACTCTGTAGCTGTATCTCAAAAATGTCTACTGTTCGAGATGTGACCGTTAATTTTGAAAATACCCCGTCTTCGAGGTCTTCAACGAGCACGGCACTGCCTGTCTCTGGTTCTTCCCAAATATCCCTCAGGGCTGACCTTATATTACGAGGACCGACTTTAAAGTCGTCGGCACTTAGAAGCAATCTTAAAATAGTTCCAAGCTCACGAAGATGAAGCGTATCCCAAGAGTAAGTTTTCAAGGTTGGGATCAAAGTTCTGATCGATAATAATCTGGCCTTAAGTCGTTCTCGTGTAGGGACATCCGTTTCTGCTGGGAAAAGTAGCTTGTTTTCTATTTGCTCTATGATGTACTGCCTGTCTGTTGCGGATCGTCCTGGCACCCTGCCACCTAGATTTTCTACAGTCTCAGCATCTACGTCAATGAAGCGATGACCGTCTCTCAATATTGGCAGCCATTTGATGTAGACGTCTTTGAGACCATGCGTATTTTCCTAAATAATTATGAGCTTAGATCTCATTTACGATCGCCAGAACACTTACATAGTCCCAACCGAGCAGGCTTGTCCGATTAAGGCCCCCTTTTAGTGCAACCCACAAACCTGGAATTTCCTTCAGAGCTACCAGCGCTTTATCTAGATCTGATCGAGTCCTAATCGCTTTCAGCCCTTTTCGATTGCTTGTGGATAAGCTTAATTCGATTTGACTGGCTTCCGCCTGGCCAACCTGCGCACTCAGATTCAGGTAATTTCTGATCTCAACTCCCGTTGGATTAGCCGTTGAGCGACTATTGCGGTATATTTGGGATAAAAGGTAACCCTGCCCGATATCTATCCCTTTAGCTTGACATTTGACAAAAGACTGCTGAAACTTACCTTGATCATAGAGGTTCACCACCCACCAGTGCTCTTTTTGGTTACGGCGAAAGCGCGTATTACAAGCCTGGACCCGTGAAAATCCATCACCGTAAGATAGCTTAATACCAGCGGGAATATTGACAAGAGAAGATGGCTGAGGAACCTGCCGCCAGGCACCGAAATGTTGGGATGAGTTGCGATCATCCGAACGCATTGATTCAAATATTTCTCTGCTTACGACAGCATTGATGAAATTGTCTGGATCGGTTCGATTACAGCCTTCCTTGAAGATAAAATGCAACTTATTAATCTTGTCTTTCTTCTCTCTGCGGTCAGGTCTTCCATCGTAGCTCAAACTGGATAGGCTAACTCTGACGCACGCAAGAAAGTAGTCGCTGTAGTGAGGTCTTGCCTCCATGCCGCCGTTCATCTCATAGACTTCTGATACGGAATATAAAAAGGCGCTCTGCAAATAGTGGAACTTGGAGATGCCACAGCGACAGTTTTACCGCGGTATCAGTCATCGAAAAACTTGAGGGTCATCAATGGTTAGCTGAGTGCTTTAAAGCTAACTATGATATTCAGCCAAGTACTGCGACATAATTTCCCGAGAATCTTCACACAAATGGACGCTCCTAATTCTAAACAGCAGCTGCTACAACGGCGCAGGACTGCCGTAGGGACGGCAGGTGTGGTATGGCCACCTCAAAAAGTTTTAACGAAGCTGGCAAATGTGAACCAAATTGTACACAAGACACCCTTCAAGTACAAGTATACAATGTGGGTCGGAAAGAACAAAGGATATTTGCTCGGGCGCACTAATGGGACAGGATATTTTGAGTGGAAGCCAACCATTAGCAAGAGGAGGTATGACTTGTTGCTCCAGTTGAAGCATCCAGATCCGCACCCAAACATCGTCACCATTGATGAGGGAGAATGGAAGTATTCCATTGATGATGATGACTTGCCGCTGGATTGTCTCTTTCGGATTTCGAACCCGATAGGAAACCGAACAACTTCTATAGAGGGTGGTTTGATTGACTTGCACCGAATGTCTGTTGACGACGTCATTAATTCGGAAGGCAAAATGTTGATCTCAGACACATATCATATGTGCAAAAACGTAAGAAATCGGTAAATGTGTTGTGTATTTACAATTTTAAAAATCAAATTTGTTTCAGATTTTATCGGCGCTAGACTTTCTATCTCATCAAGACTTGGTGATGGGAGCGTTTTCGGCAGAGGACATTGCATATACTGCTGCAGGCTACAAGATTAGTAGGTATCATATCTCCACTCGCATTCGTCCTAATTTAGGTTTAGTGAATGTGGATAGGTCCGAAATTGCAGATGGAAGCACTGAGTTTGTAGATCTCCGATCGGTTGGCGCTGTGATGATAAAAATGCTTACAAGAACGGAAATCAGCGACGCGGAGCCACTAATACTGCCAAGTAATAAACTTGATGCACTAGAGGACTATATAGGCTGTGAGAGGTTTCTAGAGATTGCAGAGAATGCATCTAAAAAGAAGACAGATCTTCGAAGTTTCCGCAAGCGACTCCTGCTCTTAAAAGATGTACAACTAGCGACTTGGCATTGGCGTAACATGCCCTCAGAGAAGGACCAGTTAGAGAAAGAACAATTAGAAAGGTGTCGCAGGTTGAGTTTGGAAGTCGGTCAAGAGCAGCCGAATATTATATAAGAATTAATGCTGCCTCGTCAAAAGAATTGAAAAATTTAGCATACAGTACAGGTACTGTAAGGAATTAAGTATATTTCTCTCTAGTCTTACGAACACCTTTTTCATCTCCCGAAAAAAGGGTGAAAAAAGGCTGAACATTTACTGACTTTGGAAGGAGGTGCACTTTAACCCTACTGAGTTATACGATAATAAATGCTCTCTTTTCTCTATGATTTTGAGATAGAAGACAACAATAAATATGTCATCATATCCAAAACACATAATTAATGTTATCAGCTATTGCTCCCAAATGTACCATGCGCTCTCCTGACCTTTCTTTTCATGCGCTCTTTCGTCTTGCTTCATTCTCAGCCTGCGTTTGAGGTGCTAAAGCACCATGCACAGCACACGATGGTTGATTAAAATGGTTTCTATGCGCTAATAAACTCGGCTGTAAGTTGTTAAGTAAGAGAGTTGCAGAAGAGGAAAGTTGATCATCTATTAAAACTTGATCGCATTTAAGCTGTGATAACCATGGTCCTCGTAAATCTACCGCAACATTAGCGGTAAGAAGCCCTTTCCCAAAGAGAATCAGGTCGGGCGAGCCTTGGCATTCCGAGAGTTGATAAGCAAATGGTTTATCAATTCCTCTTTGCCCAAAAGCCACCCTAATTTATTATTCGACAATGACTCTGGACGTCTCAAACTTGCATATAAGCTTGCCAAAACAGTGTTCTTCGTCAATTATTCTTGATTAAACCTTGTAAAACGCTACGTATTCACATGTTATGAGATTTCAACGGCCAAGCATACCCAACAGGAGACGGAACCTGAAAAATATTGCGAACCAAGCGTTAGCCAAAACGGGAGTAGCTGGGGAAGTAAATATATAACTTAGAGGCTATATAAATATTTATAGAGAGTGAATATTAATATAGAGGAAACAATTATGGAGGATAAACATTTCTGGAAGATAAAGGCTTCTAGAGGATAAACATTTCTAGAGGGTAAACATTTCTACAGAGTGAATATTTCCAGCGAGTGAATATTTTCCGCAAGTGAATATTTCCAGCGAGTGAATATTCCCAGTGAGTGAATATTCCTAGAGGGTAAACATTTCCAGAGAAGAATGTTTTCCAGAGAGTGACCCAGCGGTGGTCATCATAATCTTCGTCATCTTAGCAAATGCTAAATAAGAATATCAGAACTACATGGAACCATTAAGATTCCCGCTTTAGTCTTTAGTATTATATATACATGGAGTACTTTGAAGTGAAAGGTAGGTTACATTGCTGAAAACAGTACCTTTGTTGGGGCCTACTGCCTGCACCTCACTTGCCAGCACTTGCCAGGCGCTAGCGTGAGCTCTCTTTCCCTGTTGTATTCCTCCTTGACTTAGCTTTTCTTCTCTCGTTATCGAGATTGAGTAATGAGGCTGCTGCTGACTATAAGAACTTTGTATAGATTTGTCGTAGTCTTGGGGAACACCGGCTGTTATATCGTTGCCGGGAACTATGTTGTGTATCAAATCGGCTCTGTTGGAGAGAGCTCACTTAGATTTAGACGCAAATGATAAGACAATTCCAAAATTCGAGGTAGAAAGTGAGGATAAATAGAATATATCGAGGGGGTATTATTCGAGCGTCATTCAAAATTGAGAATCCGCCGGCGTGAATCTTTAGAGGGTAGTGTTCTGTGAGGGACGCTCAGGCACCGTGCCGCATTGCATCATATAATAATAGAAGCATAACACAACCGCAACTTTTTGATGCATTTATACCGTGCCATGTTTTGATCTGCTCGCAAGATAGGATAAGAATAACCGTGAGCCTCCGAAGTGGACGAAAGTTAAGGATGAAGGAGGCATATGAAACCACTGGCGGTAACCAAAGCCACAAGCCAGAGCATTCTACTCGTTTTTTAACGTCTATCCCTGCGTAACGAAAAACCCACCGTGTCGAAAAAAAAACTAAGTACTTTGACTTTAAATGTCCCAAAACATGTACACGCATCGAAATCTTCTATAACTGTGTATAAGTTATGTTACATACCTACCTTGAATATCCCAAGCACCTTCTCTGATAATATTTTATTGATGTTGTCGCCCACGCGGTTGGTTTACGAAAGATCTTTATTTACACTAAAACAGAGCTCGTCCACTCTAGCTCTACATCAAGTTCTCATTACTTCAGATATTTTAAAAATGGTTTTACTGTGGTGGGGAAAGTCCCATCAGAGCACATAGAGTTGCAGGACGTGGAATAGAGGGTAGGTCAGTAGCAGCACTACATTTCGCAGTTATCGTCAAATGTTGGGTTGGCTAAAAAGGTATGTAAATTGTTGTTTTTCTGTAGTACAGCCCAGCTGCATTTATATATGCATGATCCTTGTGACAGAATAGAGTTGAAATAAGGTGACAGAAGGTAACCCCGTCATATTACCTGAGCTTTAAAGCATTATCCCCATACTAGACTATTCATCAGCCTTTGTGGGTGTTATGGCGAGTAGGGTTTATGTAAATCGCCAGGCCGATCAGTACTTCCAATCGAAAGAACTAGCCACTTATAGCTAGAGCAGGAATACGCCACCCGCTCATTTCTGTAATATTTTTGGTAAAAGACGATGCGGATTAGCTTATATAATCACTAACAATTGTAGCTGTGGCTGACATCTTTTGCAAAGTCGAGATGTGGCAATCTAGCATGTTTTCCACCTTACCTTTTAATTTCCCTCAAGTGGTATCCGAGAAGACCCTCTTTCACCCAGTTGTTCATCATGGCCATTCATTATATCTTGTTGTGCTGATAAATTATGTCGCAGTATATACTAGGTCTTCTGGAATCAGCAGCAAATATGACCACACCTTTAGTCGCTTCCTTGATTGGCGATCAGAAACGAAACTGTGACTTATGGAAACAAAGCCCTTATCCGGAAACAGAATTTCCTTTTGCCTTTATATTATTCTGTGTCTTAGAGCCTGGTTTTATTCCTTCTGAGATAGCAGGTGGAAATATCTTAGTAGCCCTGGGAAAGGAGAGTGGGGGGAGGGTTGTCAAAAATTCGCTCTTCACTCGTAATGATGTTCGGTGTTGTGGATATTGCATTGCCTCTGGTGCTAAAACTTCTCAAGATTCATATCCGCCTTCGTTATGACAAGTGACAGGAGTCTTTGCGCTGTTCAGCTTATATAACTCTTCTATTAAGGGCCTGTTCCAATCTATGTACATGACGCGCGCTCGTTTGTTAATCAAACTCTTGGTAATAATCTCCTAGCACATATCCAATCCTTGAAATCTAGTTGTGAGGACGTCGAAAGAAGGAGAAGTGGTTCTTTTAGAGTAAGCTATAATTTGGCTATGAGTTTTAGACAAGCCAGCGGATGCTCTACATAGTCCTTCCTCTCCTTCCCCAAATTGCGTTGATGCATCTACTTATTATTATATTACCAAGCTAGAGAAATAGGGGCTACCTCATGAAGTTTGTGGTGCTAGTTCACGGAATATATCGAGCATCGAACAGGGGTTTGAGGAGAGCTTAAAGCTAGCGATCCGTGCTAGCGAAGAGGATGTACGAAGATAGCTAGATGCCCATATGGTCCAGCTTCCAAGATTCGTGGCTCGGAGTCTTGAGCTCCAAGAGAAAATCAAGACGGACATTGTTAATGCTATAGATGGGATGCATGTTGTTCATTTTGAGTACTTATTTAATCACGCTAACTCTACTAGGTTTCTACTTGCACAGCTCCATCTCGATTCCTTAACCGGGAAGAGATCGCCAAAAGCAGTCCAAATCGCTTTGAAGAATTTGGTTAAAGGATCTGCGGCATATGAGGAGGCTATGGGATGCATCAATGGCCAAATCAAAGACCAAGAAGAGCTTGCTAAACAATTTTTGTTATGGATTACCTGTGCGAAGAGACCACTCGCTGCAATAGAGCTTCAGCATGCGCTCGGTGTTGAAGTTGGCGAGTCCCAGCTTGACGAAGCCAATATCCCAGAAATCGAAGACATGGTTTCTGTATGTGCTGGATTAGTTACAACCGATGAAGGAAATGGGATTATTCGATTAGTCCATTATACAGCACAGGAATACTTCAATCGAACACAAAAGCAATGGTTTCCGGATGCGCAAGTTAATATCATACAAACTTGCGTTACCTATCTCTCATTTAACGATTTCGAGAGAGGAATTTGTCAGAACGACAACGAGTTCGAACAACGGCTTCAATTGAATAAGTTCTACGACTATGCAGCACATAACTGGGGTCATCATGCACGAGAGGCTTCGACTTCCTGTCACAGTGTTATGGACTTTCTTCGGAAACAAGCTCACGTCGAGGCATCAAGTCAAGTACTAATGGCTTCTAAGCGATACCCCGATAAGGTGAAATATAGTCAAAAAGGTCCAAAGCAAATGACTGGGCTTCAGCTTGCAGCATTCTTCGGAGTTGGCAACGCGGTACTAGGCCTGCTTAATAGCAATCATCCTGATTTGAAAGATAGTTATGGTCGGACACCGCTGTCGTGGGCTGCTAAGAATTTGCACCACGTAGTTGTCCAACTCTTGCTTGAGGCAGGAGCCGATACCAACGCGCGAGGGGAAGAATACGGCGAGTCGGCACTACATTTGGCTGCTGGTATCGGGAATAAAGCAATGGTATACCAACTACTCGAGGCTGGAGCGGAGGTGAATACCAGGGCAGGTATTTGGCTATCAAACGCAAGTACTCTGCACATGGCACCTACTAGAGGGCATGACGAGGTAGTGGGGTTGCTACTCAAAGCAAAAGCAGATGTTAGAGCTAAGAACTATTTTGGTTGGACGGCATTGCATCGGGCGGCCAACGCGGGGCACGAAAAGGTGGTAAAACTATTACTCGAAGCGGATGTGGCAATAGTCAATGACAAGAATGAATGTGAAGCAACAGCACTACACCTAGCGGCCGGAATGGGAATAACGCTGTCGTGGAGCAATTGATTGAGGGGAATGCTGACGTTAAAGCTCGATGTTGCGATGGGTGGACGCCGTTGCACTGGGCTGCTGAACACACCCAAAAGTCAACATTGCGGTTTCTTTTTAAGACTAAGGCTGATATTGAGGCGAAGTCTCTCATTCTTGAAGCACCAAGCCAGATATCAAAATCTACGAGCTATGATCTGGACAAATTAATGGCTAGCCTGAAAGCAGATGTTAAGGGCGAGAACCCTTCTTGGTTTAGTACACGATACGCCAGCTGGGAACCTATCTAAACAAAACATTTATAAAGCGGACACGATTCAATTGCTTTGCTGTTAAGAAGTAAATTTCGGAATGCAAAGAACTCAACATGAAGTATGAATAAATTGGTTAGCGAGCTAGTGGCACGAGGCTTAAGACCTCTAAATAGTAAATTCGTCTTAGCACGTAGGGTCTCTCGGCACGCAGGGCACGGACGTTACTGAGGATAGGATTGGGATGTTTGAATGGAGACACGTAACGTGACTGCTCTGGGAGGTTCTAGAGGAATGCCTAGTGCGCCACACCTCACGTTCGCTTGTATAAGATCCTATTCTAACTACGACTAGCTTTATTGTAAAATATGGTAACGTGATTTATAAGTGAGTGGGCCACTTTCTATAACTCTATAACCTTTATATTCAATTTAACGTTACCAACACTACTAATTAGCTATAACTATATTTGAAATAGCTAAATCAGATGATTCTATAGCCTCTTGACAGGTACGCGCATTATGGCCAGGCTTACTACAGATACCACAACATCGTACCTTCGGAAGCGCCCCTCTAATTCGACTACTATTCTGGTGTATTTCTTGCTCTACCTGCTTATTTATATCCCTCTGATCTAGTAGGTCATTTGCATCTTGTATACTAAGGGCCCCTCCAAGCTGTATACGTGTTTTTGGAGC
>JALRME010000056.1:0-142082 GCA_026120035.1 Coleophoma eucalyptorum
TAATAATAAGCCGAATAGGTAGTCCCTTTGAAGCCATCCTCTATAGCATTCTACTATAGACTCTATAATTTAGTGCTTCCTTCTTGAATTTTCGAAATTTAGATATTCCTAGGTCCTTTGGCTTCTTTAGAGTTATTAGGTAGGTAGCTACTCTAATCGAGTCTTCTGAATAATAGTTGCTAGAGATAGGTATACTATATCTAGAATCAAAGATACTAGAGCTATTACTTATTTCTTCTTGCTCTCGTAGCCTAGTAATACGATCTTTTATATCCTATAGAATACTATTTCGTATACGTAGTTCTAGGTTACTATTTTCTACCTTTGATTCTACTTCTATAGGGCAAATTTCGTATGCTCCTAATTCTAATAGAATCCAGTCGTCAATATCTTTATCATCCGAGGGTTCGTCTTCTGGATGAAGAGGCCTTCTAGATAAAGCATTTGTAGCTATATGTTTCTTTCTAGGTATATAATATACTTCGAAGTCAAATAGTCTTATCCAAGCAAGCTATCGAGTAACTAAGGCTCCTAGAACATCCGTAGCTACTCTATTTAACTAGGCCACTAGAACATTGGTATTAGTTTCTAGTATAAAGTATACTTCGGTTATCTAGACTTTAAGCTTCTTAAAGATCTTAAGTACTTCTCGACATTCTCTTTTGGTAGTATTATAATTACGCTCTATATAGTTCTACCGTCCGCTCTTATACCTAGTAGGTCGTACTAGTCCGGTTTTAAGGTCTCTTTGGCCTAAGTAACTACCGTAACCTTCTAGACTAGTATCTATACTTATAATAATCTCTCCTACGTTAGGTTTGTAATCGATCCTTATAAGCATCGGAGTAGTAATTAAGGCATTCTATAGTATTGATATTATTACTCCTTGAATAGTAGGCTCCTAGTTCTAAACTACTCCTTTCTTGAAGAGATTATATATTAGTCTAGCTATTACTCTAAAGTCCTTAATCCAAATTCGGAAATATATATATAAGCCAATAAAGCTCTTGGCCTTCGTAACGTTGTTAGGTGTTTTCTAGTTAACAATTTTAATCACCTTATTAGCTAAAGGCTCTCTACCCTTAGAATTATATATATAGCTAACTACGTTTACTCCATTCTTATAGAATTAAGATTTGACGCCTATCGATCCACTAGCTCTCTTTATTCGTTCTAAAGTCTTATCTAGATTCTAGATATACTCTAAGACGAATCTTCTTATTCTAGGTAATACTTCCTCTCTATCGTAGTCGGTATATAGACCTTTTACTCCTATATCGTCTATGAAAGGCCGTGCTATATCTAGACAGATGTCTTCTAGTACTATATTCATAATTCGTACAAACTGAGCTACCGAATTCGTTACTCCTTAAGGTAATGTTATATTTCTTAATAGTCCTAGTGGTATAAAGAACGTAATTAAATCCCTACTTTTCTTGTTAAGTATCATTTGGTCGTATCTAGAGTATAAATCCATCAGACTTATAAGCTAGCATCCTATAAAATCCTCTACAAATTCATCTACCGAAGGAGGTAAATTCGTATCTCTTCTAGTTACTTTATTGAGTAGCGTAGTAGAGTTAATTAGTCGATATTCGCCTGGTTTCTTCTTCTTAACTAGGAACTAGGGGTTCCTATATAGCCCATCCGAGTATTCTAGTACTCCTCGCTCGATTCGTTCTTTTAATATCTTAATAATAATAGGCTCTAGAGCTCTTGCCTAAGGGTAGTTCTTCGCTTGCTATACCTTATGCTCTATAGTATTGATAACTATAGGTAGTATTATATCCTTAGTAAACCGTCTATATTCCGGCCATTCAAAAGTAAAGACTTTCTCTCGATTAACAAGTATCTCTTCAAATAGCTTCCTTTCTATAGGTTATAGATCTCTAATATCTAAAGCTTATATTCGTTCTAGCGTAAGTCTAGATTATCTTAGAATATCCGAAAACCTAGGTATTAAGTACTTTTGATAGTTTCCGAATTATTCTTGTATAATATCCTTTGCCTTAGATCTTTTAAACTAATCTCTATAGCCGCTAGGCGTATTTCCTATACCGTCTGCTTTATCTACTAGTCTGATTTTCTTATCCTTCGTTTTGTATAGAGTGTTTATTTGGGCATATTGAGTCTTTGTTCTATACGGATTTGGTAGATGTCCTACTTCTTTTGAAAGATCCAAGTATTCTATTTTGGAAATTTGATTCAATAGTAGTGCTTGTACTAGTATCTCTTCCCTCTCTCCTTTGGAACTAAACTTGTCCTTAAGTTCTAATATAGGTAGTATTCTACCCTCTGTATGATAAGAATATTCGGTAGTAGTATCGTAGGTTACTACTTCGAATCCTAGTTTTCCGAATCTATATAGAATTCATCACTAGAGTCAGAGATCGATAAAATGATCCCTACCGTATTCTAAGAATGAATCTAGTTATTCGTTCGAGCTTATAGTGTCTCTATATTGGTCTTTACACTCGTAACTATACTAGTTACTAGATCCTTAAGTAACGCGTATATTGCTCCGTCTTGCTTAATACTAGGGTATTGGAACGTAATCCTAGCTTTTCGTATAAATAGAAACCTAAGAATAACCTTAATACCTAGGCAGTCTATAATATAGAACCGAGTCCGTATTATAGTGTTTCCAATAGTAACAAGTACGTTATCAATAAATCCTATAAACCTAGACTTACTCCCTACGATCGTTCGTAATACCATTCTAGTGTTATACGTAATAGGTATATCAAACCTAGTAGCTATAGCTAGCGTAATAATACTAACTTTAGCTCTCGTATCTAATGTAGCTCTTACATCTACTAATTTCGTACGTCCCGAAAGTATAATAATGACTTTTGGAGTTAGTGAATGATAATCCGAATAGCTAGAAAAGTTCTCTATAAAAAGAGGATTTACTTTAGCCACTTCGTTCTCCATCTTAATAGCTAACATTCTAGTACTAGCTTCTTTTGGAACTACCTTATGTCGTTTCCTAAAAGCTGGATCTACTAGAGAAAGTACCTCTCTAAGTGTAAATCCAAGTAGTACTATCGACTGTTCCAAAAGCTTATTTAGCGAGCTCTTATAGGTATATCCTATTTTTGATAAAGTCTCTATAACACCATTTTGTTATAAAGGGTTCCTCAAAATCTTAGTAACCTTAATAGGTTCCTTATTCCTTGAGCTAGTAGGTACACTAGTTATTTCCTTAGCATTCTCGCTATCAATAATGTTTTGTTGAAATTGAATAGTTCGCCTCTATATAGCTTTCGCTTGTCTATATAATACTTACTCTCTTAGTCTATCCTAAAGAGTCTTTTCTCCTGATTTCGAATACGGCTCTCCGATTTCCCTACTATTTAGCCTCTTATTTCTTGTAGCTATAGCTTCTATAGTAGTATCTCTTGCTACTATCCCTTGGACTATAACGTAGCGTTCAGTATTAAGGTCTTGTTCGTAAAGTAAGTTATCTAGTCTATACTCGCTTTCTTCAAAGGTCTTAATATTATCCACCTTACTCTTATTGGTACTTCCTACCAGTTGAGCCTTTATTGCTTCCTACTTATCTCTTACCTCCTGTTTTAATACTTCCTCTCGTTGCTTAAGGATATAACTATACTTAGTGTTAGTAGTCCGTACTATAATTTGGTTCCTTCGAGGTATATCATTATTAAACTAAACTAGTAATTCTAGCTTGTTTGGATCCTAGGGTCTAATATAGATATAGTTGTTATCGTCCGATTCGTAGATAACTCCTTTACTAATGAACATCTTATAGTCGTAATATTGGTTTATATACTTATGAGGTCCTTAAGGTCTCATTCCTAGAACTATAATGTTCCTATACTATTTATAAGTCTTATCGTCTCGAAACCTTTTTCTACTAGTAAAGCTACTATAATTTATATCGTAAATATCTCCTTTACTATTATCATCCTCTATAGTATTCACATAAGCTTTGTTTCTTCTTAGATTAGGCTTAGCTCGTTCCACTATAGCCTATAGAATATATAATTTATTAAGTCCTTCTACGATTTCGTCGATTTCTTGGTCCGTTATTGTTTTGGACGATATAGCTACGGTATATATATAAGGAATAATAGGTTGCTTTATACCTTTTTCTCGTAGCTTCCTTTGTTGAGTATATCCAGTAGTTTCTATATCTAGCTTATTAAACCCTATAGGCAGCTTGCCTATACCTTGTTCCTGAACTAAGTTATCTATATCCCTAAGGGCTGTACAACTATTCTCTACTTCCTCGTAAATCACTCTAAAGGGTTTTATATTATCCATATTAAATTGGACTCCGTTAGAAGCGAACCGTATAGCTCTAATTTTTAGGTTGTTTGGTAAGGTATATAGAAACTTAAAGATTAATACTTTCTCCGTAATTGATCCATTCTCGAGGCACTTAGTTCCGATTTCGTAGAATCTTCGGTAATAGTCGTAGATTTGATTCTAAGAGTAATTCCTATAATCAACTATCGCTTTAAATTCTAGAACATATTTCTCTAAGTATCCTATCGTACGTAACAATTGCTCTAAATCCCTATAGCGATATTCCTTAAGTAAGACTTTCTAGAATTCCTCCTAAGTAGTATGATTGACAAACCCTATTAGTCGTTCAATCTCTCTACGTTACTATGCCGTCGTATAATCGGCTGAACGTTCCTTCTTCTTAATATCTTTATCTATTCTATAGTCTCTATAGTACCTATTTAGGGTTTTAAGGTAACGAGTTACTTCTCTTCCATCAAAATAAGGACTCTCGTAACTATAGGGAATAGGTATTAGATGGTAATACACTAGCCTCTTGCCTACACCAGTAGAAGCAGTCGTTCTAGCATTAGTACTTCCAGAAGAAATCGACCTTGAACGAGCTTTATCCTTTCCTCTAGATAAACTACCTCTAGTATAACCCAAAGACTCTCCTCGAGGTACTTCTCTAGTTAGGCTTTAAGCTGGTTCCTTAGTCGATATATTTTCTGGATCCAATCGAAAGCAGATAATAATAAGGTAGTCGTTCTTAATTAAGTCAAGTAAGATTTTTGCGACTTATAACCAAACAGTAAGTAGGATTATAGTTATATACGTAACTATAATAACCACTTATAATACTACTTAATATTATATTGCTTAACTCTAATTCTAATTCGTAAAATAACTTTAATAAACTTAATCCTATATCCTTAATTCTACCAAGTACCGCTTAGTACCTAGTATAATTAGCTTTTTCAAATACTCTCCTTTTAATTCCTCTCTGAACCAAGGAATCCTTCATAAAATAGCTTAGCACACTAATCCGGCTTCTACGGCAAACAAAAAAGTCAAAAGAGCGTACGTCATTAGTTCTCTCTTCTTTCTAATTTTCCGGTACTATAGGTATCCTACCTCTTGATTCTGCTATTCCTTTCCTCCTAGAGAGTTACACTCGATATCTAGTGTACTAGGTAGCAAATCCAAGACTAGTTATTATGACTATAGTAGTATCGTATGCTTCTTGTAGAGCAACTAAGTGAATAGTTCCCTAATAGCACATTATCGGATCCGTCGCGAATTCCTATCTTGGTACTAATCGTTCCGTTCGTACGTATAGTCTATAGTCTTCTGTTCGTACTATGATTTGACTTAGTCGATACAGTCGAATCGATCGAATATCCAATCTATAGTCTATTTATATAACGACTCCGTAGTAGCTCTTGTAGGTATTTATCGCGTCTCCTATCTCAGCTGTCCATCGTCTTATTCGTATCGTGTAATATTTTCGGACGCACCGGAACCAGAGGACTTTCGTACTACTACTACGAACCACATCATATTACAACTATTCCCTACGTAGGTCACTAATTTATGTGGTGGGGAAAGTCCCATTAGAGCACATAGAGTTGTAGGACGTGGAATAGAGGGTAGTTCAGTAGTAGCACTATATTTCGTAGTTATCGTCAAGTTTTGGATTGGTTAAAAAGGTTGTAAAATTGTTGTTTTCTCATAGTACAGCCCAGCTGCATTTATATATGCAAGATCCTCGCGACAGAATAGAGTTGAAATCAGGTGACAGCAAGTAACTCCATCACAATATAACTATTGTATTAGTACGAGATCCTTCTCGTTATAGGCTATAGTCATAAATTCTTAGACCAAACTATAGGTTAACCGATAATAACTCGTGACTATCCTCTTCGCATCCTTCGGGGGTAATCCACATATACTATATCTAATGATTTCGGCCTATCGTCTCTTATATACCTCTTATAATACTATCAATCGGGCCAACTTAATTACGACCGAATATTTTGGTATATAATCCTTAGTATCTAACCACCCTTTATCCTCCTATATCCCTAAAACTACCAATCTACTAATAATAGCACTCTTATACTCGTAGTCTTATAATAGCTAATTCAATAAAGTGATATAAAACTATAAAACCTATCGTTAAATCTACTTTATCTACTTAATCTCCTTATCTAACTCTCTCTCGTCTTTAGGGTCTTCTCTTATAGGCTATTGCTCCTTCTACCTCTAAAACTCTAAAATCTTATCTTATAATACCTTTAGTTAGTCCTATTGATTCTCTATCAACCGATATAGTAGCCTTTTGTCCTTATCGTTATCCTCGGCTTAGAATATATAACATAATAATATCTTCTAAACCTCGATATATCTTTTTACTATAGTTATACTTATCTAACTATCAAATAGTATATTCGGCTTTTAGTCTATCTCTTTCTTATTAGCCTTAAACAATATATAGATTCCGACTACCTCCTTAACTATATTAAATTATACGCCTTAAATCATCCAATCAAATACTTTATATAATATCTATAATTCTAGCCTATCCTCCTTAACTAGCTTAACTAACTCCCTTACCTTATCGCGATCTAACCCTATCAAGTAGGATACCCACCCAATCCAACGTAACTATAGATTTGGCTTACGACTTTCGTTAGGTTCTAAGATCTACTTTCGCTCTTCGTCTTCGGCCTTCTTTAACGCTACTAATAATTCTTACTTTACTACTATAAATCTACTATCTCTAGATGATATAATTCTTACTCGGGGATTGGCTCGACTACTTACCTCAAAATACTATACTCTAGGCCTATAAACGAAAAAATACTAGTAGTAGACTCCGGTTCTCTATAGGACTACTAACTCTTTCCTTTTGATCTATCTATCCTTCTTTCGACTATTAACCTATATATACTCTTCCCGATAATATTTCTAGATATTAGCTAATTAACATACGATATATTAATATAATAACCCTTAGCTATTATATTCTTAACATTTTATTCCATCCGTTCTAGGCTCTTGTAATACTTAGATAGGTAGGTTAGATAGAGATAGGAAAACTAACCTATTTAACTATACTCTCTCTCTTTTTAATCTACGAATATACTATACTTCTTAATCAATCCGTTCTCGGACTTCCTTGGTAGCCTTATGTGTATTAATATCCTTTAAATAGGTATTAATATAACTAGGTAATATAGCGTACTTATATTCTAAACAAACGATTAACCTATACTCGAGTAAATATACAAATAGATATATTTTGGATTTAAATAGGATTGCTTAATTGATTACCCTCTAACTATTTACTCTTTACCTTATATATAAACCTCTTTACGCGTCTTTCTACGTAATACGTTCTAAATCCCGGTGCTTCCCTTACTTTTTCCTAGGTTTATAACCCACTCGCCTTTATATATACCCTTATACTTTTATACTTACCTTATACTTCGACGTCGAATTTAGCTTACCTAGTCTATACACTCCTATTTACCCCATCAAAACTTCGACGACGATACAAAAACCGAAATAACTAATGAATATTGGGTTTCTAGTCTTATAATTAGTTGGGGGTTTGTCGCTAAATACTTACTTATCTTGACGTCAAATTTGGGCTTCTCTCGGGCCTATTAAGCTATAACCTTAATAAATCAATTTGACTAAATCAATTTGACTATCTCGCCTATAAAGTAGGGCGAATTTTATATAGTGGTTAAATCAATTTGACCCCATAATGGTTCAACAATAATGGATAGGTACTAGTCACCTAAACATATTAAGACTTAAAAATCCACATTTAAGTAGAGCAAATAACTCCAAACTTAGGGAATTGGTTTAGCTTAATATTCCAATTGATTTGCTATCGTGGTTCGTACGAAATAAGATGAAATAAGAAGAATAAAGATTAACCCTAGAATCCAATTACGGTATGATTGGGTTTTCTCGCTAAGATCGTGCACCGACATTTTTTGTATGGGACCTAACCCTAATTACGCCGTAATTGGGGGATTCTAACGTTAGGGGATTGGTTTAGCTTGATATCCTGATTGATTTGCCATCGTTGTTCGTACGAAATAGTATAGAATTAAAGAAATAAAAGTTAACCCTAGAATCTATTTTTGCTCAACATAGGTTTTTCTGCCAAGACCGTGCACCGATATTTTTTGTAGGTGAGAAAACCCCATTTTGGGCCAAAATGGAGGATACTAACGTTAGAGGACTCCAAGCCCTTTTAGTAAAACTTGGAGTCCTCCTATACAAAAACACTTGGAGTTCTCTGAGGACTCCAAGTTTTCTACATATAGGATTTTCTAATTCGTATCAATATCCGATAATTGCATATTCCGATAATAAAACAGCGTGTGAATCTTCTATAGGGCTTCTTTAACCTCAGAGACTACAGCTGCTGTATCCTCTTTGCCTTGCACAGCATCCAAGACAGCGCTAGAGCTGAGAACATCTGCATCTTCACCATCGAAAATAATAGCTACCTCCTCCAATGTTTTGCCTCTAGTCTCAGGGAAACAAGTCCAAGCAATAAAGCAAAGAACGATAAGCATTCCGACATATACGAAATAGTATTTCCACCCGATACTGTCAAGCGCAATAGGGTTGGCAAATAGGTTAAACAATAGAGCTAAGAAACTACTAGTAATACCGATTGCAATACCCTTAGAGCGGAGATAGTAAGGCCATATCTCATTAGGGTAGCAGTAGACTAGAGGTGTAAATGCGATATCGTAGAAACCGTTGTAGATGAATAGCATAGGAATTACAGCAGTACCAGTTGCCTTTGCCTGGGTTGACGTATAAGAACCTGAAAGCCCGGTAATGATTATAAAGCTAACGAGCATACCTATAGCTGATATAATGATCAATAAACGTCGTCCTAGGCGGTCGATATAGATAGAGGCAATACTAGCGATAATAAGGTTCCAGACTTGGAGTAGGCCATTAATCAAAGTTTGCTCTGTAACAGAGGTAATGCCGACATGGGTTAAAATAGATGAAAGGTAGTATGAGACCTATAAAGAATTAGAACCTTGAACTTTTATATTAGAAATTTGTTTAAGTCACTTACTACTCCAGCTCCACTCCACTGAGCAAATACTCCCAAAGAGATACCAGCGACAAGTCGGCGTCTGTTTCCCTTTGTCTTAAGTATAGATAGATAGGTTCCAGCGGCGGCATTAGCCTTCTCTATTGCAAGAGCTTGTTCAATTTCAGCCATTTCAAACGCAACAAGTGGAGAGTCTAAATCCCCTCCAGCATGATGCTTTGTAAGTATGGCGCGAGCTTCCTTATTACGACCCTGGAAGATCAACCAACGAGGAGACTCTGGACATAGAAGAAAACCAGGTATACAGATAACGGGGATAGAGAATTGGAGAACAGATGGAATACGCCAGGCCCAGCTAGTAGCATAGTTTCGAGTGCCGAAGGTCGCCCAGGCAGAGATAATAGCGCCCACGAAGTATAGAGTGCTATAAAGGTCTTAGTCCTCGAATCTTAAGTTTATAGAATATTGAGAAACCTACTTTACAAGGGCAGTCATCTTTCCGCGATGGGTTGGGAAGCAAGTCTCGGCAACGAGGATGGAGACTGCACCAAAAAATCCACCAGAAGCACCGACAGAGACTCTTGCAATAATAAACATAGCTTTATTAACAGCACCCTGGAAATGTAATTATTAGCAGGGAACTTGGTCCGGTTCTAATAATTAGGAATTTTAAAATCTTACAGTCTGCAATCCGGTTCCGAGAGCTAGGAAAAAGAATCCTAGGTAGACGGCAATTTTGCGGCCCCATCTGTCTGCAACGAACGACATAGACGGTAAGCCAATAATCATTCCAATTGCCTGAGCTGCATTGATAAGTCCCAGTTTCGCCCCTGCAGGGTTGTCCATAAAATCAGCCCACTGTGTAAGTGATTGCAGGCCGTTCATCAAAGAGCCATCGTAACCGGTTGCACTGCATAGGAGCATAGAGCTGAAAAGCATAAAGTTGAGGTAGAGAAGATGGCTCTTTCTATACCAAGGCAAGCCATCTTGAGGAAGGGCCTACTCGTTTTGTTACTCGGATTGTCGCTATAGTCTCTGTGATCTTAAGGTTGGCCACTTACACTTGCAAGCTGTTCGCCAGCTGTGTGAGAGACAGCTGTCATAACAGGCATTTTCGCTTGCTTATTTTTTCCTACTTGTTGATACTGCCTCCAGTTGATCTTTCCTTTACTTCTCTTTGATTCGAAGACTAGGAACATTGGAGGAGGAAGACTATATATATATGAATCTTATCTCCCGTCTTGGAAAGTCTGGAAGCAACTTCCTTTTTGCAGCTTTGTCTTAGTCACTCTCATCTTGTGTAGATAATAGGCGGAAGTGAATTTCCGCAAATGATAACTACCGTAGCGACAATTTCGCAACATAGATAATCAAGTCTGATAGGCTGTTAATCTAGCTCCTATTTGGCTTATCTAGATGAAGGCTCAATAGGCATAACGAGTAGCGTTTTAGGATTGGTGGAGATAGAGAGGCGGGAGGTGTAATCCCGCCGTGGATAACCGCTAATTCTCCCAGTATCATTATTACGATAGTACTATAGTAGCTGAAACCGTTATGTCATGTGACATTGATAAAAGGAACATGTAAATTGGCTTTCCTTGCAGTCCCGACCGATTACATGATATGAAGTTTATATTGCCATTTTAGTGATTGTAAGGGCATTGTGCAATAAGAGCGCAATAATGCAGTCTTTTGACTCGGTGGCGGACATGAAAGCTTACACTTAGATCGCGTCATTCTTAGTTAGTTCTAAACGCAATAGAAATGCTGAAAGACCAACTTACCTAATGTAACGGTTGTAGTGTGTATTATACAAGGGAATCTAGCTATTTAAATTGTAAGATATCATGTTACTAACCACATGATCCCGTCGGAGAAATTATTTCCCGATTGTAAAGATATTGGCTTATTCCTAATATGACCTGTAATTACCTATCTATATCGGTGCATTGCATGTTTAGTTTTACTAAATCCGAGTTTCGTTACTAAGCCTATGTACAAACATTTCTTATATAGGAAAATAAAGCGCAGTTTTAGAAAGACAGAGCGATTCTAGCCTAGAAATCACATTCAGGACTGCCTAGAGGTAAGTAGTAGGTTAGGAATAGTTGCTCAAACCGAGGACACAAGCATCTTGTACTAGATAATCTATATTATTTTTTGAAGTACAAAACCCTATTCGCTCCTATGTTCGGTTTTGACCCCTGCTGAACCACCAACCCGGTCTAAGCTTGTATGGCACCGCTTCCTGATTCCGATTGTATCTTTCCCAAAGTTAGTACCTTTATTTTACACTGTTAACGTTTAGTAAGATGCTAGATAGTGCGTAGCGGGCGGTCGAATTGACTGAATTCAGTTGCCAAGAACGAATTACTGGCTTCAAAAATACATGGAGCAGCTGGATGAGTTCTTTATGGTTCTGGTGGCAGCTCGTCATCCGTCAGCTGGCAGGTGGCCTGACCATCTCGTCTTGCTCTCTAAGATTAATAAGGGGTGTGCGAGCTCTCTCATACGGTTGCTAGTAATTCCAAAGACTCTCGAGAGAGAAGCTATATCCTGCCCAGCGCAGGCCGCTAGTCGAATATTCGGATGTTTGAGCCCGTATCAAACATTGAATCTTTTGTGCGTCGAAACAGTCTGGAGGCACGAACATACTGTCATCGACTAGTGCTGTGCTGCTGTTAATACCCCCATTACGAGTTGAACCGTATGGCATCGGGTGCGATCCTGCTAGAGCTGGGTTGGAAGAATACACTTTCGCTTTCATAAATGTACCGAGATAGACTTGCCACAATAGCCGCATCCTATGGGCTACAGGATAGCGATGAGTAAAGCCTGAGCGAGTGCTGGACATCGTGATTGATGATGACAGAAAGTGCTTTCTCAATCGCCATTTATGGTCTGTCCTCTGATTTCGAGACGTCTATGCCGAGAATCTGTTGGATGCTAAGAATTTGATTATTTATTTTCATCGATGTTCGATGGCGTACTGCACGAAAAAGAACAAGCGGATTTTGAGCTATCATATAGAGCCGAGTCCTGCCTCCGTGATGGAAATTGCAATGTGTGTATATTTTTGATATCAATCTTCAGGTAACTTAAGCAATACCGATGTCTAGGAAAACTTTAAGTGTGAGTGTCCTATAATACTGGCGTTCTGTCACCTATCCTTGAGATAATCATTGTGTCTTGTTGAAGAAAAATTCTTGCAGCATCAACAGTGAAGAGAACCATGGATTATAAAGCAGTTCGCAGACAAGAATTTTGGCTTGTTGCCAGGGAACCATGGTGGCTTGTTTGTCGGCAGATATCCACTGCGTGTGACCCACATTATCTCTTTTAACAAAGTTAATAAGTTCTTTGATACTTTCTGGAAACCGAGCCTTATTCTTTAATCTTTGCTTATGAAGCTAGGTGAATGACACAGAGTACCGGTTGAAGATTGATTGTATAGGTCTGGAAATATGGTTTGATTTATACAGGCAAAATCAACCCATACGTAGTCGCACGTACCAGCTACTACTTTTTGAGTATGTTGGAGTTAAATCCCTTAACAGGGTCCATCGTAGGGACATTCTAGTTGATCCCTTCATCACTAATAGCATCAGTCGTTGGGTATGGAAAGTGCCCCATTCCCCATTAGCTCGAAAGCGGCCCCAAGTATAGGAAATGATAGCGTATGACGGGGGTTTGTCCTTTTCCCTCGCGTTTGAATTCGTATAAGGCTTCCACAAGATCGGAGTTTGTAGTTGTTTAATCCCAAGGAAAGAAAGTTGAGTGAGACTGAGCCAGTTCTAAAATATATAGATGTGCTCATTCATCTAGGGTAGAATGGGTACGAGCTCATGTCCTTACTATGGAGAAGCCTCTATGGCCACGCATTTTGTTCAACAGCTTCAAGGCCAAAGACTTTAGTTTCAGCCATACTCAAGTCGACTAGAATGCTAGTAACGTAGATACTAATTGGGCTAGATCATAGTAGATTGGAGCAGGATATTCTCCTGTATGTGCTTTACTACGACTGACATCACTGACGACACATCCCGTCTTGAAATTTGACTCCGTGGTCACCAGATTTTGCATTGGCTGATACAAATATACCTGCATTGCATGACATGACTAGAAATCTAGCCTTAGAACCTTCGACGATAAGCTTTTTTCCCGGTGACTGTATGTTTAAGTCCCTTTCAATATGAATAAACTCATGTACGGAATAGTGAGAGTGTTAGATTCT
This sequence comes from Coleophoma eucalyptorum, assembly GCA_026120035.1. Taxonomy (NCBI): domain Eukaryota; kingdom Fungi; phylum Ascomycota; class Leotiomycetes; order Helotiales; family Dermateaceae; genus Coleophoma; species Coleophoma eucalyptorum. The sequence goes on from JALRME010000056.1 coordinate 13,590, forward strand.
AGTAATATATCGGGTTATCCGCTGGTTAAGGGTTAATATTTTGCTCAATCTGTCTGGCGGTTTGGTTAAGATATATGGATTTGCAGTTTGGGATTGGTATGGTATTGAAGGGAAGAGTTGTTTAAGAGCACGAGGAAGAGAGCAGGAAGAATTTGCATATAATATCTGCATATCAGCTTCATTTTGTAGCCAATATAACCACAGACAAGGCATTAGCAGACGATCGCAGACGGTTATTATGCACGACAACTAAACAGCGCCTACTCGCCTCATTCAATCCTGTCGCTCATTCGCTCTAAAGGGCTCTATAGCCTATCTGAGTTTTCTCGATATGTATGTCAGTTAAATTCTTTTGTCTTACCTTGCACTAACCCAGAACTACAACCACCTCAGCGTACAAACTCACCTTAAATTCCTATCCCCTTTAGCGCACAACCCTACCTTTTTTGAGTAGCCTAACTTATAAATCATGTTAAACTGACCAACTATTCTAACCATATTTAGTAATTGTACGTTATATATTACTCTGGTTTACGTGTGGTTGTAGAATCATGCAGATTCTTGATACCAATACCAGTAGCAGCCGTTGTTCCAGCATCAATAGGTAGAATGACACCCGTTACCCACCGAGCCAGGTCACTGGCTAAATATCTGACTGCACTGCCAACATCCCATCCATTTCCTTCAGTACCAAGCAGACTTCGTGCTCTTCGTGCTTCCCGTTCATTCTCACTCATACTGTTCTTCCCAGCATACATCATCGGCGTATAAACCATCCCTGTCCAGCGGATATCAGCATACTGCGCAAATAGTAAAATACATGAGAATAACTTACCAGGACAGACACAATTTACTCTAATTCGATCAAGCGCATGATTCGCAGCCATTGCACGTGTCATGTTGACAACTGCACCTTTGCTGGTCGGGTAGAGAATGTTGGGAGTTCCTCCCCTTAAGCCAGCAACACTGCCCATGTTCACAATGCTGCCAGCGCACTGGCCCTCGTTTTTGACCATCTCTGGAATACAATACTTGACCATTTGAACCATCGAGCCTACATTAATCTCCAAACCTTTCATAAACTCTGCCATATCAACCTCCAGAGATGAACCTTGCGGCCCTGTGATGCCTACATTGTTCACCAGGATATCCAAGCGACCGTACTTTGAAATTGTTTTTTTCACTATCCGATTACAGTCTTCGGCCTTGGTAATATCTCCTGCAATGGCTATTGCAGTGCCGTTGCCAGCTTCCTCGATCATGTCGACTGTATGTTGTGCGAGGTCTCCCTTGAGGTCTACGCAGACAACAGAGCAGCTATCTTCTGCCAACAGAATTGCTGCAGCACGCCCATTTCCGATCCCCCCAGGCATAGCTCCAGCTCCTGTAATGATTGCCACCCGCCCTTTCAAAGAACGGGTTGGTCGACTAAGCTCTGGTGCCAGATTTGGTGACATTCTCATTCCTTTAAATCTCGCAAACAATATATTGTAAGGTGAGAAATTTCGTAGAGGATGTTTTTGATGCAACCTTTTTTTTGTGATATTGAGCAATCGACCGGTAGCTTCACTTGTTAGATATCTGCTTGTTTGAATAAATGTTCTCCGAGAGAACAGTGACAATTGAGTTTGTGTCGCCAGCCGAGATGGCCTATCTGTAAAAGATATCTTCATGTCTCTCTGGGAGGCGGTACTTAAAGAATTAAGAAACGCTATGAAATTTTTTGGTTACTTGCCTTATTTAATCCCGCTATATATCATACATAAGATGCAGCTTCCATGTGTTAGGGAACTTATGCATGGCACATATTGCGGGGTTTCTAAACACGTGCGCTATGTTTAACCAAGGTTCAAGCTTCCCACAACAGGAATCGCCGAGCACCAACAGCCGCGGCCGAATCTAAAATTATGTCAATGCCGACACTAAACAGAGTTACTTTCTTTAGGCATAGATGCCATTAGTCATTGAAATAAGTTATTGTCTTTGAAATTTTTAATTTGGCTAGGCACCAAAGTTGCTAAACAAGACATCATCAAAGCTTTCAAAAATGTTCTCATCAATTAACCCTTGCAAAAAGTTGTCTAGCACTCCCTCCAGCTGCCCGTACTGATACTTATTTCCCTCGGATTCATGAGACTGGCCCAAGGCAGCGATGTCTAATGGTTTTTGATTGCTTAATTGGTCCCTTGAAGGCAAAGATACCGCTGAAGCGTTATTAACAGCCCCATTCTCCATAGACAGGCTAGCACGGGTAACAGCCCATTCAAGTACACGCGAAGACCATTTTGCATTCTTCCATCTCTCGCCCATCTCCCGAAAATAGGACAGTCCGGTATGAATCTGGGTCTTTGTGGTTATCCTTTGTGCATGGCTGGATGCAGGATCCAGTGCAATCTCGATCTGGAAAGCTAGCAGATTCGTCGCACATATTATCCTAATCTCCGAGTTAGTCAAATTTCGTCTTAAAAAAGGGAGGTGCAGCATAAGAATATCAACCACGAACAATGAAGGAGGGCAATATTGAATCACATCATGAACCATCGCTCTTCTTATAAGCGTGTCCAATTCAAACATGGAGCCGAGCAGTCGCTGTTTTGCCCAGGCTACTACTTCATGGTCTGATGGCTGTATTCGTTGTCGAATTAGTCGATAGAGAACACACTCCAGCCTATAGCTCATAGCCAGCAAGAAAATCGCCCAAATATTTGCGCTAGACCAATGAGTGATTCTCTCGACTAGCAACTCTCGTGGCAGAGAGCTTCGCCAGACCAATATCGAATCTGCAAGCTCATATGCCATTGCCAGATGGAGGTTTTCTGATATGAACAGTCGAAGGAATCGTGCCCCTAACACGCCAAATTTTTATGAGAGTTGAAGATGGATTTTACTTCAGTGGACGACAAACCTAATTGTGCTAACTTGCAATTTTCCATAAAGAAATGTTTATGAGTTCCAGTTACTGGAGGCAAAACTTTCTTCGCCCGCTCTGTCAATAACTCATCTACCCAGTCATCTTCGTTGAGTGGTGCAGTATCTGCGTCCTCGTCTCTTAGTCGCCGAACGTTTTCAAAGCCAGATAGTGAAAACAACACGTCTCGTTGCTGTCTTAGTCATCAATCTATGACGCTCAAACTAAGTTTCAGTGCAATATATTACTAACAAAAATAAGCCACCATATCCGTCGGCAAAGCTTGTGAGTTGCTGCATCGAGATCTCTTCTCAAATTTCTGTAAGGAAGTCAATCTAAAATCAGCCTACGCTTCATTTCTTAAGCCAAGTATTTAGAAATAGATAGTCGGGTTCCTTACTCTCGGTGAAAGCCCATTTGTGTTGCTATCCGAACGGCGTTGTTAAACCAAAATCTAAAATCTTTATCTGGGCTAAAGGAATTCTGAAATGAGCTGAGCAAAATTGAACCCTGTAGCAAGCTCAGCTGTGCCTTCTCGCATCCAAAATCAAAAAGTAGTCTCGCTCTGGAAAAGAATTCTTTTTGCGCAGTGGTAACGTCTTCGTAACCTGCCTTTAATAATAGGTCAAGAGGAGCATAAGGAACGACGTTGGCTAGTATGGCGTTGAGAAGAAAGGAAGAGCAATTCTTGCGGTCATACTCTTCAAAGAACCAAACACGATCCAGTATTGGGGTGTATGGGTGGACATAAGTAAAGAAGAGTTGAAGTAACGAATCACTAAGGGTGAATATGTTATCATCGTGTGATTTAAGGATATAAAGGCGCATGACTAAGATAAACATACCAAATTTCCTGGGGCGGAAAGTCATGGACATGCTTAGCTTTCAAATAAGTTATGTCAGCCAGATCGAGCATTGAAAACTCTCTCTCTTTAACTGAAAACGTAATAGGTCCGGGAAGAGCTAGATGAATGAGCCTTTTGCGTTGTTGCTGGCCCATTGCCTCGCCAAGGACGGTTAGCGCATTCAATTGACTGAAATATTCAATGATATGTTGCCCTTCAGTCGGGCCGCATAATGTTGTAGTTCCCGGTGATGTATTGTCTTGCTCAGACATATTGTACAAGGTATGCAGGTGAGCATCGTCTTCTGAGGCCATGCACTGAACTGCAGTTGAAGAAGGGATACTATTCTCCTCGGGACTAGGAAGAGATGCATCGCAGCCTTCGCTTGGCTGCCTTGATGAAGACTGGTAATTTTCAGAAACTCTTTTACGCTTATTTGAACTAACAAGTGCGTATTAGTTAGCCTGTTCATAGCATTGCAGGATGGAAATTCGAAGTACCCTTTGTCTCCCCGAGTTAACAAAATGCAGGAATCCGATCGGTCTTTAGAGACACAGCGTGTGCAGGGAGTACCGACAGATGCTGAGTCGCACCGTACCTTTCGGTTATGACAGGGAGCACAGGCAAATGGCTTCTTGCCCGACCGCATATATGGCATTACCGTTGCCATGGCCATAATGCTCGTTGAATCCTGAGGTGATAGTGGCGATTGGATGACCCTGATCTTCCTGATTTCCTAGTATTGCTTTCGTGTCGGCTTTTGGAGAACCTCGAAGTCAGGCCATTTTTGCTCGGCGATGATAGAAAGCAGAAACAGTCTGGAGATAATGTTGTGGAAATGCTCGGCTATGGTATGTTTGCGGGGTGCGAATATGCGGGGTTGACACGTGATGGGTTATATGCCGAATCCCATGCTCAAATTTCGGGTATGCTCGTTTTATCATTATGGGACAAGGTAGAATTCCGAAGCAAGATACATGCGGAATTCGGAGCATGATCAGGATCTGAAAAGACTCCAGGCGCGAGAACAAATCTCTTTTACTCGCTGGCTTAGAATCTATAGTAATGTGTGAACACGCTTGTGAAACACGTCAGTTCAAACTGCATCCCTACATGCAACAGCTAAAATATATTGCCAAAAATATAAGTTAATATTTCAGTTATTGAAGCTAACTAATCCGTTCATATAACAACTCAAAGATAGAAAGTGTGTTTTTGTACTTTCTAGATTGCCCTTGTTTCTCATGCTTTAAACCACCTCCTCATGATGTTCCGAAGATGGCCCTTCCTTGCGAATAATGTTGAGGTCTCGAAGGACTTGTCCATCAGTGTCATCACCAGATGCGATTTTATTATCCAGCTTAGCCCTTTCCTCGGGCGTCAAGTGCGACAAATCAAGGGCAACCTCATCGCCGAACACTGCAGCGATTTCCTCAAGACTAAGCCCCTTGGTTTCAGGAAGGCGCCAGATTACTGGCAGGCCGACAGCTGGGATGATAATAAAAAGTAGATAATACTTCCACCCAATGTTAGCGAAGGCGGTAGACGCTGGCTCAGTATAGGCTTGATAAATCCATCAGTTGAAGAACTTCAGTGGGAGTGGTCAGATCAATTACTTAGGGTCATTGCAAAGAGTCCAAAAATAGAAGCCGCAACTCCTTGAGCTCTCATGTTGGTCGGGAAGATCTCTGAACAGTATACGTAGCTGACTGCGTCGACGCTGGATGCGTAAAATGTAACAAACAAAAACAAAAAGAGCACAGCGAAGCCATTTCCGACCTTGTTTGCTGTGCCGGCAAAGCTTGCGACACATGCAGTAAAGCAGATGAGCATACAAATACAGCCGATCTAGAGTCTGAGGTTAGTGATTACGTCTAAATGACCATTGATTGAGGAACCGCATACAAATCCCAATGTCATCATTCTTACTCGCCCAAAGCGGTCAACAACTAAACTAGACATCAAATTCAGTGTTGCTGCCCATGAAGTGTACAGAGAATATAGTAGTAGAGGCACGGATCCATAGAGGTCAAGGTTATTCCACAAAAGAATCTAATGGGGTCTTTAGAAATTTGGAGGACTGCAGCTTGGAGATTATGTATACCTGATAATTACTAGTCACAAGGACTCCAGTGCTTTGGGTAAGACATCTGATAGTATCATGTTAGTATAGTTCCAACTCATAGGACGAGGTTCATACTGAACAAATAATCCAGAAAAGAAGCGCTTCCGGTTATGTGGATGCATGAGCATTTGCCACAAGTTTTGGTCGCAATTTGCTTCCAACTCTAGTTGACGACGGATCTGCAGATATTCTTCTCGAGCAAAAATGTCACTTGGATCTTCTGAGTTTTTGTGTAGCTTCGTAAGTGTTTCTAGAGCCGCATCACCTCGGTCATTGATTACTAGCCATCTAGGTGATTCCGGAATCCAGAAAGACGCAATAAAAAGAATAGCAGGAGCCGCAACTAAGATTTGGTGAGAAAACGATTTGTATTCGTAAGGTCCAAATATTTATACCTTGCAGTAATAAGCAGAGGCGCCACTGAATTTCAGGGTTCGTTTCGAAGTAACAGCCGTAGCCGGTCCATGCAGCGAATGCCTTAGGGTCAGGATTAGATTTAAACTTAACTCCATTGATGATTTGCAACTCACATAGCCACTAACAACCAGAAAACCATGTGATCCAACCATTCTGCCTCTTTGCGCGGCTGGAGAAACCTCCGATTGATATACAGGTACAATGCAGTTTGCCATACCCGCCCTAATGATTTTGAATCTACTGAATAAGATTAATGTGGATTGGAGTTTACTTACGCTACGCCACCGAAAAATCGACCGACCAAAAACATTGCGATGTGAACTGCGGCGCCTTGAATGATAGCAGCCACCACAGCAATAGAGCATAATGTTTGAATGGCCCGTACACGGCCTATTTTATCCGCTAGCCATGCAACAAGTACACAGCCTATCATACCTCCACCAGCGAATAAGCCATTGGCCGCTACACATACGTCAGCCGATAGCTAATACGGAGGGATTTCATGTGATTCATACCTCCAATAATGGAAGCCGAATCACTTCCAGCTAAAGTGAGGTGAAAATATTTGAAGAAGAAAGGAAGCCCAAAGACGGATCCAATGATGGATGAGCTATAGCCATAGGTAAAAGAACCCAAGGCCACAGTGAAAATGATGATAAAATTGTAACTATTGCCTCTGTGTGACATGTCGGAAGTAGTTGAAAATAATAAAGGGGATATTGAGATCTCAGAACGAGGAGTTTAACGGGGTGTTGCAACTACTTATGGATTCACTGAACTGAGCCCTGTTGCTTGAATTGCTGAAATCAGAGTGATACAGACATGCTCGTTATTGCAGAAATGTAATTTCTTCGAGAGGCAAAAGCCACAACTCGGTACCGAGAAGATAAGTCAAGCAATTTAGTGCTCGGGATATATTTTACTGCGTGTATGCGGGGTTATGGGGTATGTGGTTTCCAAATTGCGGGGTTTGTGTGGTATGGAAACCTTTTTCTGGCCGATTGGATTGTGTATCCAAGACATCTAGGGAGACGCATACACCCCTTCTTTCATATGCAGAAAAAGGAGGATGTGCGAGTCATTGCCGAAGACTAAATGCCTCCAAAGCAACTGTCCTTGTACCGACAGACATAGACCGTGCACTGTCAATACTGTTATACCTCAAATTAGAGTTTTGTTCATCAAGTCCGAACTGCCATGTTATAAAAATATCACGGTCAATAAACATCCAACTGACCTCTGGTCCTACGGCAAAGCACCTTTATCAGATTAAACCAGAATAAATTCTGCACGTATCAAATAATGAGTACATATATTCATCGATCTATAGACAGCTATTTTTTTTTATTTTACCGTCTTATAATTTTCCACGAAGCTTCAACTCAGGAGATGGAAGAGCTCGCCTTATAACCTTCCCGCTGGGAGTTCGCGGCATAGAATCGATAAAGTATACTCCGCCGGTAAGCCATTTGTACGACGCAAATCTCTCCTTGATGAAGTCAAATACTTCTTCTGAGGTTACACTATTATTTTTCCGCACGACAAAAGCCCGTGGATACTCGTTCCCGTTCCTTCCATACCACTTAGTTAGCAAAAGGCGTTTCTAAATGGAAGCATGTTAGGACTGGCTTATGCGTACACTTTTGCCCCTACAACTGCGACATCAATAATAGAGGGATGCGTCATAAGAGACGATTCCAGTTCAGCGGGTGCTACCTGCAATCCTTTCACCTTAATCAATTCCTAGAATTATTTAGCCAAGATTGACTATAACATGAAATCAATAGGTAGCAAACCTTCAATCTGTCGATAATATAGATGCAACCTCGTTTATCTATATATCCAATGTCGCCAGTGCGTAGCCAACGATAGCCGGATTCATGGACGATGGTATCTTTAGTCTCCTCGGGCTTTTTCCAGTACCCTTTCATGATATTAGGTCCAGCCACCCATATTTCCCCTACGGTTTCTTCCGTTGCAGAAGAGAAGTCTCGATCTGGGATGGGTACAATCCTTGCGGCACAGTTCGGGTGCAACCAACCGATGGATCTGCCATCATCCTCGTCATCTGGTGCAAAGCCCGTGACTGAACAAGTGGTCTCTGTCATACCCCATCCTTGTTTTACTTTGGTTTCAAGTCTGAGGTACTTTTTTGCCACTGCATTCCCAATCTGAGGATCTAAAGGAGCGGATCCGTTAGTGATATTTTCAACTGCTTTAAGATTGAATCGGGCCGGGTTTTTCTGTTTTGAGATCATGGAAAAAATTGTCGGAACTGCGTTCATGAAAGTAATTCGGTAGATGTCTAGATAAAGCAGGTATTTCTCAATGTTGAATTCAGGCACAATAAATACTTTAGCCCGGAGCCTTGGAGCGGTTAGAGCAAAATATGTTTGACCCTATGAAAGGCGTATTAGCAGGGTTAATAATTAATATATCTCAGTTGAAGCACATACAAAAGCATGATACATTGGTAGAACTGCCAACCATCTTTCACTTGAGGTATTAAGACGTTCTCTTCGCGCGTGACCAGCAGGTGTGTCTGCTGTTATGGCACGCTTGAATATAACTTGTTCAGTATTTGCAATCAGATTGTAGTGAGAGAGTTCAACCCCTTTAGGCAATCCAGTTGTTCTGCATCACCGTCAATAAAGTCCAACTAAAGATATTTTAATTGAACTGAGAACTGACCCGCTAGAATAATTAATCACGGCTGTCGTAGATTGTGCTTCCTCGATAGTGGTTATACGTCTCCATGACCAAGACACAACATCCTTGGGTTGACACATGAGGTCTGTCCATGATTTCAATTGGCTTGACACAATTCCAGTATGCTTTTCAGTGGGGTCATGGAGAAGATACACTTGTCTGCTTGCTAATCCTGCTTGAGCTGCCGCCTTGAATGCAGTATCCACTTTGTCGACGCCTGTGAAAATTATCTTTGCTCCAGAATCTCGCACTTGGTATTCCAATTCTAGGAGTTATAGCGGTTAGGAATTGTTCAAAAGAAATAGTACAGAAAAATATACCAGAAACTGTGGCGGATGGTGACGCCGCTGTGAAAATACACCCAGCTGCATTTGCTGCCCAAATCAAGACAGGAAAGAAAAGCTGGTTCTTGGAGTACAAGAGAACTCTATCACCGTGCTCAAGACCGTGCATCTGCAAACCTCGAGCGAGCCGTTTGACTATAAGTTCAGCATCGGTAAGGCTGAAATATCTTGAAGGATTGTTGGCATCAAAGTATTGAGGAGTTTCTCGAGAAGAGACCGTTCCAGAGGAGAAAACATAGGATGGTACATCTATGGCTGGTATGTCAACCGAGTATTGAGATTGGGCGATAGTTCGGGCCATTTTCAGGCTTAATGTTATTCAAATTTTGGAGCTTAATATGGTTTCCCTATACTGACAAGAGAATTTCCGAGGACATGTGAAAAGGTATTCAATATTTCGATGGCAGTAAAAGCGTCGAAGTAAAGCCAAACTGAACCAATGCCCATATATTAAAAGCCGAGTAAACGGAATCACGTTTGAGAGATCTTCTACCGTACCAACATCTATTCTTACGATTGGCTGGGCCACTCCTATGTGGTGGGTTGGTGCCGGCCTATGGTACAGCATGTCGGCATTTCCTGTGAGGGGTTCTTAAGTCTGGTCGGTGCCGAAGTCCAAGCAGGGATTAATTTAATTCCCGACGTCAATCTTAGTAACCGTCGGTGTTTCGCTTGCTCAATAAACCCTCCCGTAGGCGGTCGGTGGAAGCGGATGCACCTTTGGAAGCGGGTGCACCCTGAAAATTTTGGTGGATTTATAATCGAAGATACTTAAACTATTGCGAGCAACGATGCAAGGTCAATAGAGAGGGTGGATTGAAGGTATCATTGACATTATAGAAAGAAGGTGAAGGTCTGCCTGGAGGTCTATTTACATGTAGGTGCCTGTCGCGTGATCACATGACCCCTTTCTTCTAACATAAACTATATATATTATTATTAATTCTACTTAGAAGTTAAACTAGAAGATTATAGTAGATAAGTAGGAGTAAGTAACTATACTTAAGTATATAAATATAATCAAAGGGACTCTTTCGTCCCTATTTTTTTTAAGGCTTAGAATACTAACTATTGGTTTACGTGAAGTAACGTAATAGGTGACTCTCAAGTCAAATAATCAGGTTCAGAATAGGTTCATAAGTAGTTGGTTCATAGATGTTGACTAAAGAGAGTGTGAGGCAGGGAGGTATAAGTACCTTCCTCGCTAATGATACTGTATACATGTGACTAGGTCTCGTGATTGACTTGTAATAACCTTCCGATACTAACTTAGTATAGATTCAAAAGGATATACCTCTTAACTGGTATTTCTTAGCTAGGATAAGTAGATAGACCTTAAATAGCTATAGTTATAAGTAGTTATATAAGGCTTTTAGGCTAGAATTTAAAAAGAGATTAGATAACTAGCCTTAACTTTTGATTATAGATAATTATATAAACTATATTATAGATAATTGTTGGTTGATCTATATACCTCTTATTTCAACTGTAGCTATAATAGACAGGTAAAAATGGTGGGGTAAAAACATAGATGTTCCTTATAAGTGAGCGTTATGGAGGTCGTATAAGTACCTTCATAGGGTATTGATCCAACCTCCCTGCGATATGTAGTATTGTACATGTGATTGCCTCCTTGCACGTACATGTACATACGTATGGTACGTCGATATTACAAATATATGTCTATGTAGGGGTATTGTGATATACCCTTACATATCTACCGTATGACAATGTTGTGATCACGTGTAGGTGATATAACGATATTCCAACAATTATCTTCTTATTCTTTATATAAAGAGATTAAGTTACTTATTCTATCTTCCTATTACTCCTATTTACTTTAGCTACTCGATATAGGAGTATATAAGCTAATAAAGTAATATTATACGGAGGTCACGGCAAAAAGTTATCAGACTGGCAGGGGTAGGCGAGCCCGTACGATAGGGGTGTTCTAGGTAATTATTCCCAAGCTCGCTGCCTCTTTTCTTAACCCTTTATACCAAACTAAGGCTTTTCTTATAGCACAGTCAACCCGATAGAGTCGGCATAATCTTGGACTTCGGGTCTAGGTACTTACCTGGCTTAAAGATGGACTACCTATTCACAAAATTATCGAGCTTATAGGTATTTTAAATCCTATGATTTATCAACTACGAAAAAAGGCTATTAACCGTGGCTATAATCCTGATAATAGTCCTCGAATACTAATAGAATACGTCGAAGATGGAGCTCGCTCTAGAAGGCCTATTAAAGCAATAGAGCCTATAAAACAAGAGGTAATAAAGGTTGTATCAAAAAATTCAATAACTCGACAACGATATAAGCTATTACTAATATCCTTATAATTACAATAGGAGTATTCCTCTCTACTCGTACGATTTAGAATATCCTTACCTCCCTAGGTTATTCTTCTTCTAAGCCTATAATGAAGCCTAGACTTACAAACGAGGTAAAAGCTGTTCAGTTAAAGTGGTGCTTAGAACACGTAGATTGGACTCTCGAGGACTAGAAAATATTATTTGGTCGGATAAGACTTCTATAACAATAGGAGGCCAACGAGGTCGAATTCGAGTCTAGATAAAGGCTATAGAGGCTTATGAAAAACATTATATACGACGTCGATAGAAAAGGCTATAAAGAGTTTATGTTTTGGGCTTGTTTTACTTATGATAATAAGGGTCCTTATTATATTTATGAGGATAAGACTCCTAAGGAAATAAAAGAGGCCGAGTAATAGCTTTTACAAGAGAACCGGAGGCTAGAGCCTCTTTGTAAGGCAGACTGGTAGCTTACAACTAGTTTACGACGCCTGAAAACAACTAGGAATATAGTAGGAAAGAAGCCTACTTAGAAATAGAATTAGAAGAATGGAAAGCTACTTCATGACTCTAAAGGAGGAATTAGTTAGTATCGCTATTACAAGATTATTCTTAAAGGCAAGCTATCACATTTTGCAAAGGGATTTCTGAAAACAAGGCCAAATACTACTGTTCAAGAGGACAATGCTACTCCGTATGCTTATTCCTTTCAATATAGGATATAATATATTTGGAATATTCAAAGGATGCTATAGCCTTCAAATTCTCCGGATTTGAATGCTATTAATCCTCCTTGGTTTTGGATGAAAGGAGAAACAACTAAACATAGAGCTACTACATCTAAGCAAATGAAGCTGATTAGGAGTATTGTTGGAATGAAACACTTACACAAGAACAAATCCAGGCTTAGATTAAAAGGATTCCTATTCATATTCAAGAGGTAATTCGGCTTAATGGAGGTAACGAGTATCGGGAATCGATTCATAGGCGTAAGAAGAACAAGGACAGGGTTAGGTAGAAATTAAGTGGGTCTTTGTCTTGCACCCCTGCCAGTCTGATAACTTTTTGCCGTGACCTTCGTACTTCTAAGGTTAATTGATATTCTCGAGCTGATATATAGCAAATCTAAGATATAGAATAGATAAGACTCTTCTAGAAAATTAGATAAAAAATACTTGCTTCTTCTAATATTAAGGCTAGCTAGAAAGGAGCTAGCTTAATACCTTTATATCTATAGAAAGTACTTAATATACCTCTACTTAGACTTCTTTAGTTATCTTTTACTTTATAAATAAGTAATACTTTATAAGATCTAGATCTTTTTATACTTAAGAGTTCTCCCCTAGATGGGACTAAATTAGGATAACTAAATATAGTTTTTAACTTAGCTCTAGTAAGTAATAATTTACTTATATTACTAACTCGACGTTATACCAAGAGAATAACTAGGCTAATCAAATCTTAGAATATTAAGCTTACTCTACTTTAGAAAGAGCTAAAGGATTATAAGGAGCTACTTAAAACACGAAAGAAAAAGACTAAAGACAAAAAAATCAAATCATAAGGCGAATTTGTATTTGGTATAGAGGAAGTACTAAAAATCGTTCGCGAGGTAGAAGAAAAGTCTAAGGGAAAAAAACCACGAGGGCGACCACGCAAGTATCTAATCGAAAAAGTAGAGTAGGAAATTAAAGAATAACTAGATAATAGTTTAAGTAATTTAGAATTAGAATTGGATAAGTATATAGCTCGTAGTACAAGATCAACGTCAGAATGGTTGAAAAAGGGTCCGAGTTCCCCAGGAGTCGCTTTATATGAAATAAATATATATATTCTATAAAGGGTTCTGCTAGACAGATCTCTTAAGACTAATATGTGGCAAGTGGCCAGTCGTTATAATTTTCATCTGTTGTTCTATATGGACCATAGTTAACCATTCCACCTCTATCATTAGTAGCAAATGGAATGCCCTTTGCAACACGAGTGACTAAGTCCTATGCCCAGTTTTTGTGTGAATAATTAAAGAAGCCTTCTGGACACTAGGTAAAGTCTTACCGGATTATAGATAAACGGCCGACCGAAAGTAATAAGATCAATCTTATCATCCTTGATCAGCTCCTCAACTTCTTCTACAGTGTACTCGTGATTGACCATAAGCAATGTCTTGCTACCAGGATGCTTGATCAAACCTCCGAACACGTCCAGCGGCTCATAATTTGGTGGCAATTCTAGCCCTGCTGCTCTGGGAATCGACTTGAAATATTCGTCTTGGGATCTTCCCACCTGGCAGCCTCGCCGGGATAGGTTAATATAGCCTAGTTTTCGAGCCATCAGCTCCTTGATGAGGTAATCATAAGTCTCGCTCAATTCTTCGTATGATACAACTGAATCGTTATAGTCATCAGAGGGACATATCTTGATGCCAATTCGACCAGGTCCCCAGACCTGGATGATTGTATCTAATACTTCAAGTACGAATCGACATCGATTCTCAACAGATCCCCCATATAAATCGTTCCGCTTATTAGAGTGGCTATACAGATGTAAGGGTTTATAAACAGTAATGGAGGAGAAAAGAAGGTCGCTACTCACGAGCAAAGGAAGTTATGGAGAAGATAGCCACTTTAAATCACTCACTTTAACTCATCTTCATCGATCAAGGTCAAAATTTTACAAGCTTACCCTTGAGATAACAATTCGATACCGTCAAATCCAGCCTCTTTTGCCAGCATAACAGAATTCCTATACTGTTCGATAATTACTTTGGGGTCCTCGATGGCGGTGATGGTCGTGGTGTGACCCTATGGGGAAAGATTTTGATCAGAGCACGGCGTTTTAAATTTTCATTGGGCTACTTACAGGAGTACCCTTTATAACTCTAAATTTGCCGCCAGCCGCTGGTATTTTAGAAGGTGCCAACACTGGGTAGCCACTCTCTTTTAATTGCGGCATGTTTTCGTTTTGAATGCGGCCTATTGTTCCGTAGAGATTAGTAAGAAACTCAGCCCCCATCACGGTCTCGAAGTACATACCAGGATGCCATGGCTGGAAGAAAATTTTCCCCCCTTCTTTGTGAACTGCACTGGTCACCTTTTCCCAGGCTCGTGCATGGTCCTGGTTATACATCACCGGCGCGAAGGGCCACTCGGCCCCATGTAGCGAAACAAATGTTCCCTCTGCAATGATCAGGCCGACACCATCCCTGGCTCGTACAGCGTAATGTTGAGAACTTGACTCGGTAGGTTTTCCGTTATCAATGCAGCGATTGCGTGTCATTGAGCCCATACAAATGCGGTTACGCAAATGAAGAGAGCCACCAAGGGTGACCGGGCGCAGGAGATTTGACATGGCAGTGCTGGTTGGCAATACAATGATGTGATTATGTGTCGATTGAACAAAATGCAATTGAAAGGGTTCAAATCTTCTCGCACAAACTAGGTTTCTTTGAGTGTTCTTTCCACGTATCCTAGATTTACGTTTGCGATGCAGCGTGACCAGGTCGACGACTAGGCGAGCCTGGTGCAGAAGCGTATGCTGTACTTTAATTGAAAACTTGTAAATGAATGGAAGGTCGAAAAAGACGGCACTGGGATTTTTAAAGTGGAAGGCAAGGTTGGAATGGTGAATATCATATTTTACCCCGCCTACTCTAGTCAAGAGGGACCAGATCCCCACCATTGCGGGGTTGTTGGAACCAGAAGCCGACGAACTGCGTGGGGTTTTGTCTATGGATCTATCATCCATCCCGCCATGCCCGAGCCGAATTTGGCGATGGCTGAAGACGCTCTCGGCACCGAGCGGCATTCATGGATGGAATGGATACCGAGTGCAATCGGTCATGTTGTCGGCATATCGACTCACCACGCACTGTTTCTCCTCTTTACACTTGTTTCTGACTCCATTTGCACATGTGTAGCCCAAGAGCTCTGCTTGGGTGCATTAGCCAACCAGAAGGAGGCGGCTCTATACACCCTCGGTAGCTGATGAGTATTGTGTCTGGATCATGCAATCTTCACCCGCCGATGGAGTCTTCAACTTGCAACCCTCGGTGTTAGATTCGGTCAGAAACACGTACGATAATATGGAAGCTGGCTTTGTCGACAGAGACTCAGATCACATATTAAGAGATACCACCAGTCCGTCAAAACCATCATCAAAACTTGAAGGCTCCATTAGCCTTGTATCTTCTACCTATCGATATTTTAAACGCTTTGAATAAATCAGTCATGCCTACCCTAGTTTCCGAACCAGCCATCCACACGAGCGGAACGAATGCAGTGCACAAAGATGAGAGCATACATACAAACGGTGTGAATACTTCTGTCTTCGACCATTCTGGAAGTGATGTGAATTACAAAATCAGAGAAACGCCTATGGGCACGAAAAGACCCGTTAAGGTGATTTTCATGGGTATGGGTGCTGCGGGCATCAACTTTTCTTACCATCTCGCACAACAAGCAAAAGATGTGGAGCTCTCTATTTACGAGAAAAATGACGATATAGGAGGAACATGGCTGGAAAATAAATACCCAGGCTGCGCCTGCGATATTCCCAGTGTCGCCTACCAATTTAGCTGGCAACGGAAGCCTGATTGGTCGCACTACTACTCCGACTCGAAAGAAATCTACCGTTACTTTAAGAATATCAGTGTGGATAACAATTTGGAGCGCCATGTCAAGTTTAGCCATAAAATCATAAATGCAGAGTGGCTCGATGGTGAAGGCAAGTGGAAAGTGACAGTAATGCGGAACAACAATCCATCTGATGTTTTCGATGAATATGCCGACTTCTTCCTGAATGGCGGAGGCTTTTTGAATGCTTGGAAGTGGCCAGACGTTAAGGGTCTGATGAATTTCCAAGGACCAAAGCTGCATAGCGCCAACTGGGATGAGAGTGTTGATCTTCAAGAAAAGAAGGTGCTCGTTGTTGGTGCCGGCAGCTCCGGTGTCCAAATTGTACCCGCCATCATTGACAAAGTCACACAACTCCATGTGGTTGCTCGATCCCCTACATGGATCACTGCTGGTTTCGCCCCTGCATACGCCGGTCCAAATGGACAGAACTTTGCATATTCCGAGGAGACGAGGAAAAAGTTCCGGGAAGATCCACAATTATACCTGTCGTACTGCAAAGGCATTGAATCAGAACTCAATCTCAGATTCCGAATCGCACTTAATGGTACCCCTGAGGCGATTGAAGCAAGAAAGTTTTCAATAAAAGAGATGCAACGCAAGCTAGCAGGAAAACCAGAATTGATAGATAAACTTATGCCGAAGGATTTTGGCATTGGTTGTAGACGCCCAACTCCCGGGAATGGCTTCCTTGAAGCTCTTACTCAAGAAAAGACCGTGGTGTGGACAGAGAACATCAAAGAAATCACCCCTACCGGATTTGTATCTCCCGATGGCCAGCATCATGATGTCGACGTGGTAATATGTGCCACAGGCTTCGACACGTCATTCCGTCCACAGTTTCCTATCATTTGTAACGGGAGGAACCTCCAAGATGACTTCACAACCGGAGACACCCTAGGTTATCTGGGGCTCAACCAGCCAGAAGTCCCAAATTATTTCTCTTTCAGTGGGCCCTATGGCCCCCTCGGACATGGTTCTGCTCTCCCAATGATTGAGGCATATACCAATTATATTCTCCAAGTTATTGAAAAGGTCCAAGCTGAGGATATCAAGAAGATCCAAGTGAAGCGTTCAGTCGCAGAACAATTCACTAAGCATGCAGACTTATATCTACAACGTACCGCATGGTCAGGTCCATGCAGCTCGTGGTTCAAAGCTGGACAAAAAGGCCGCAAGCCGGTCCTCTGGCCCGGTTCCCGCATCCATTACCTTATGGTTCTCCAGAAGCCTCGATTCGAAGATTATGAAATTGAGTATCTTTCCGGAAATGTATTCAACTTCCTCGGAGACGGGTTTGACGCGCGTGAATATGACGGACGTGACTTGACATGGTATTACGGCTTGCTCAATAGCACAGATAAGCAGCCTGGATATTTTCCACCGCCTATGTTCTAATTGTTTATTCACAGCAGTATTTTTTCATGGGTGATTAGTGGGCGCAGTCTCCTTAAATATATGTTTTTAGTTCCATTCAAAATTGTAACTACAAGGCTTCAGGGTTAGACTTTGTCAAGTTCACTTACATTACGGTCGCTCTCGAGTATTGAAGAGAAATGAATCACCTTAACAGTAAATGTGCCACTACATACCTCTGAGACTGTTTAAACTTTCAAAAAAAACCCCTCCTCATAAATCTTGCAGTTTCGTAAATATGCTACTGTCCTATCATAAACCACCTCCATATTCATCTCTAACGTATTTTATTAAACTTATTAACCTTTGAGCTACTCATTGGGGTCTCATAAGACAGTCTTTTGAAATACAACCAACTCTATAGGCCAAGCATGCAAATACATCACCCATAAAATCACAGGATCTAGTTATAGATACCAATACTGCTTTCTTCATTTTGGGGTTTCTAATTGCTCATGTTTTAAAAATATCTGAATAATCTACTTTATTTTTAGGGCTCGTTCTAATAATTACCCGTGAATTTATGTCGATCTATTTTAAATATTTGACTTATGGTATTTGTAATTTCAACCTTGGAGTTCTAAATGATATCTAACTTCGCAGATCAGCCACTTACAGTGTAGTTTCATGGCTCAACAGTGCTGGAGAAGAAATTGTGAAATAGGTAGCCACGCCAAGTAGCTTTTGAAGCAAGTTCTATTAATAAGACTATGTAGAGCCGAGTAGTGAGAGTGCTTATCCGTAGCCAGACGTTGCCGCAGCTCGGTGCCGAGACTTATCACCGCGTAAAAAAAAATGGCTGTCAAATATTAGGTAAGTTACCTTGTTTAGTCACCTAGAAATAAATGCTACACATATAACTATACATAGATCGTCGTTGGTTGCTGCTTCCTAAGACGGCTCCGCCTCCCACCACCTCCCTTGTTGAAGACAGAGACACTCCAATCACTCCATATCCCGAAACCCTTCTTTAAAAGTACATTTGTGGTATGTTACAAATATTAAAGATAATCTAGATCGAAGAAAAATACGACAATATCGTAAAACAGGACTCTTAGATGGCTGTCCCCGCCCATACACAAGAATTCGAAGATGCTATCACTATCACGCCTCTGTCCTTCAATGAATACTCGGTTAATCTCAGTTCAGCATGGTCGATAGGAAGTGGTATGTACCTGAAAACAATATGACACTCACAGTAATAAGTTTCGAGAGGGCTTTGAGTAACAATTATGGCAGTTCCCAATGGTGGATACATAACCGCCGTCCTTCATCGCCTGGCAACGACTCATTTTAAGCATACTCACCTACATCGCTACAAGTCAGATCAGATACCAATCAGCATGCAATTAAATTTCCTTCGCCGATCGTATGCAGGACTGGCATTATTGACTGTGCAGGATACCAAGTTAGGACAGAGAACTTCAACAATACACGTGACACTATCGCAACAAGATACATCATTACAATCGTCTCCTTCATCTCCTTCACCAAGAAAAGTTAAAGCGACGGGATACATTACAGTCTCGAGTTTGATACATAATATCGGAATCTCAATGCCATCAAACTGGACTGTTCATCCTCCTCCACCAAGTTCATACCCTCCACAATTCGATGGAGAAGGCAATGAACAGTTAGACTTATCAAGCCCTTGGAGGAGAATCGTCATTCAGCACCCTGAGTTTCGTCGTGCAACATGTCACACCGAAGCGTATGGACCAGCAGTCGGTCAGAAAGAACAAAGATATGGAATTACTGACCAGTGGGCGCGACTACGGCCGATTGGGGAAAGAGGTGGGCAAGGGAAATGGACAAACGAGGCAGTTGCGTATTTAACAGACATATTTCCAGAGGCGCTTGGAAGCTTGGAGAAGGCCTGTAACGAAAATCTAACTGACACTGGGGACAATGGGAAGAGAGTGGCGGTTCCATTTTGGTTCCCCACTGTGACTCTTAATATCGATTTTAAAAAGCCATTACCTGCCTCTGGAATTGAGTGGGTCTATAGCCGAGTTGTCATGAAGGCTATTCGTGGCGGCAGGACAGATATTGAAGTTGTTTTATTAGATGAGCAAGGCGAGATTATTGCTTTAGCGACACAAGTAGGATTGGTGATGAGTACGCGTCGCAATAGAAGAACCAAGATTTAAATTACACCAGACCTTGAGTTTTCAATTACAAACTCACCTATATATTATGATGGATCTTCAACTTCAAAAGAGACAAAAATAATGAGTTTGGGTTCTCGTTAGTAGATCCCCTCGTGCCAAAGGAGCATTTTTAATATGTGCAATAGCATTCTGTATAAGAACAAACATATCTTCAATTCAAGGCCAAACATAGATATATGTGATAAGCGGAAATACTAATGATCATTGTTCTAAACTTAAAGAGGCGACTAGAATACACTTTAATTGTCTACTTATTCGAAAAAGGATTTTTGAGCTACGATCTTCTCGAAAACCTCCTTATCATGTCCAAAAATCAATTTGGCATTAAACAAACGTTGTAGCCTCTGAATCATTTGGAAACTTCTGAACCACGCAGTATGATCTCTTGCCAACCAGCCTTGTGGCTGTCCTAATTCGTAATTTTCGGTGACGTGGAACTGATCTGTCGTGAATATAAAAGTCCCATCCTTGTCAAGGTTGACTTGCATCGCACATAAGCCTGGGGTGTGACCTGGAGATAGATGCAGCGTGATACCTTGGAAGAGCTCGATATGCTCGTCTGAGAAGGTTTTCCACTTAAGTCTAGACAAATCCAAATAATCGGCCAAGTAGACGCCGAGATCCATTTCAGTCCCTACAGCCCAGCAGGCGTGCTTGAATTCTTCCTCGTGGACGTAAATTGGGACGTCGGTTCCAATAAAGTGCTCGAGGCCACCGGCATGATCAAGATGCAAGTGGCCACAGATGACGGCTTTGACATCCTTAATATCATTACCGGTAGCTTTGATTGCTGCTGGGAGTTTGTGGTGTTCTTCATATACTACCCGCGGAAATACATCGATCAAGGGCGGGCCCCATTTCTAGTTTTTAACGTTTAGCAACCCATCTCAATCATCAAGATAGTGACACGCTCAGGAACATACAACTTCAATATCTTCGGCACAGCCAGTCTCAAAAAGAATTAGCCCTTCTTGTGGATGTTCTATTAATGCAGCCATAGAGATAAGATTGCGACGTTTGCGCTCAGGGCTGCTGTCGCTTTGTGTGCTGGCGTTAGCACCTCTAAGGAGCCTGGCAGAGCAAAAGTTAGCCTAGTGGGGCATTTATTCTTCGGTATAATTTGGGGTATTTTACCATCCTTCATCGCATTGCAATATTCCCAGGTTTAGCAAGTGCATCTTTGTGCCTGGTGGACATTTGAAGGCAGGGATATTGGCATTGACTAGCAACGAAGCCAAATCCGATGCTGGAATTGTAACCATAGTGCTTATGATGGGGTATTAAAGTTTGTCGGCGAAACTTGAATATTTTGCTCAGAGCAGAAAATAATGGTCAGAGTCAAAAAGAAAAGGGCCCATAACGACTTCGATATATAAACGAACGTCCTTATTGCCCCGCGTCGAGCAGCTGGTGAGGGGTGCATATTTCCTTCATCACATAAAGTGCAGAGACCGAGACATTGTATACTATGCTAAGCGATCGGCTTTTGGACCTTCCCCAGCACCTGAACATTCGGCATTCAATCTCGACGTCCTCGGTCCCCAAAAGTGGCACAAAAGTACTGTAGTTTACCGATTGCGGAATCACCGCCACCACGCACGAAAACTAATTAATATGAAGGGAATAATACCGCACCATAACTGGGACTCTTCGAAGCTAATGTACATATAAGGCTGTACAGCGGAAACTTGCCGTTCAAGCTTACACTATGTTATTATTCCCCCCCTATAGCGGGGTAATCCTGCAACAACACCATTATTATTATTACTACTGTATGTAGTTACAAATTCTGTATTGTTGCATAATGACGCAAAACATGATCAAATTCTCAGGCTCCTACCAGTAATGGTTTGTACACAGACAAGGCAACAGAACACAGTTTAGATGTTTAAAATCAATATTGAATAAGTTCATTCAAAGAGCAGCTAGCTGTTTTCGTGTAATAATAGATCGCCAAAACCACAGTAAGTGAAGATAAAACAGCTTGCCTTATTTGACAAAATCTGAGTATATCTACATAGCGTTTATTGATAAACGATTTGAAAATTCTCTTGGAATCAATAGATTGCTGCCACTCTAAATACCCCATTGATAGTTGAGGCTTAGACGGATTGGAATCCTGCTGAATAGATCAAGTTCCAACCCCGAGCAACGAAGACTGAACTTGTTGTCAGAATCTTCTTCGTCCAGGGAGTCTCGCTAACCCCCCGACCGATATCAGTTGCAAACCCATCTAGGCTTTCGAAGTCGTGAATTGCGATGAATTTTGGTGGCTCAGCACCTAATGTAAGCTCTGTGACAGGGCCGGTTTTATAACGAGTAGACCGCCGATAGCCTGGTATCTCGGCCAGCATATCGAGATGCTCTTCCTTATACCACCGTTGCAAATCATCGTCATCTGCGGGTTGCAATTCAACGGTGAGAATGGTAGGATTGCTAGCTGCTCATAGAGAATAATTAGCAAATCGGTACACGATGATAAATAGTTTTTAAATACTAACCATCACCCGAAGCCAAGGGATCGAAACTTTGGATAAGGTTGTAGTTCCGCAAGTCGAAATTCTCCTTATCAACTTTTTTCTCGCCGGAAGTTTCATTCTTCTGGGAGAATGGTGAACGCAACTCGGGGATGCCAGTATATGCCTGAGATTTTAACAGTTCTGGGTGTTCGCTCTGGAATAACGCAAGATATTTCCGCGGAAACGGGTCTTTTGATGCAATGTCGAAGTCGTATGTTTCTCGGTAGAAAGCTATACGAGTCGCTGCCTTCGCTTCAATAAGTTTAGGAAACTGCTATCTGGTAAGCATTGGTTATCAACACTATATTCTAGTATGACGTTGACGGACATATTCGTTCACATGCCATTTTACCCAGGCATCTTCGCCGTTCGCTTCTCCTGTAGGCCGGAGGTTTGCATGAAGGAGATATTGTGAAGGCATTATGGATTATAGCCAGGGTCTGATTGATGTAAAATTCGAACAACAAATTGTCTTTGACCACTCATAAGACTGGTCCCCTCATGCTCTATATTTATTTATTTTCAGACACCCGGCTAAAGATTGTGGGGTTTCCCCACAAAATCTGCTATGACTCGATTAGGTTTAGAGACCATACCCTCCACTTGTGTCTTCACCCGAGCCCTCGGCTAACTCATAAGTTACCAGTCTCGGCACCGAGAAATATATGAACCTTGATAATCATACCGAGACGTTGCTGCTACCTACTATGTCCCTTCCGAATAGCGCCTCCCTTTTAAGCGGCTGTAGTAATAACTATTAAGCAGAGTGCCGTGACCTCTCCAGTTGTTTTTATGACATAGCTGGCCCATATCTCTCAAGCTTCTCCACCAGTTAAGATGGCCAACTTAATCTTGATGCTTTTGGCCTCCCCATTGCGTTCTCTTGGGGTCCTGTATTCATTCGTCGCCCTTTCTTCTCTGGCCATTGCAAAGCGGCTACTATTACCATATTTTCCCGTATATCAGTCCCTCCGCATCCAGCTCTTTCGCGCATACTTGATCGCCTCCAATGTACACTATCCACAGCTGATTCACCGTTTACCTGTTTCCGCAAATCCAACTCGAGCCAAACTCATTCAAACCCCAGACTTCAAAGGTTACATTATACCAGGCACTGAGGATGTCTCCTCTGTGGTGACTGATAAGAGTCTCCGCAGTAGCTGTGTTATACTTTATGCACATGGCGGAGGGTACGCTCGTGGAGAGGCACGCATGTACCTTCGATATATGGAGAGATGGGTAAAACTTGCCGATCGCCGTAGTCTTAATCTCGTCTTCCTGTCAGTTGAATACCGTAAGTATATGTTCTAGTTACATTTTAGTATTTTATTGACGCACCATTCTTGAAGCCTTGACAGATACCGCCGCTCACCCTGCACAACTTAACTGCTTCCTCTCTGCATATCGTTACTTGCTTGATATGCACGTTCCTCCCTCTCGCATCGTATTTATGGGAGATTCAGCAGGCGGAGGTCTCAGTATTCTGGCTGGTATAAATCTTCTGCAATTTTCTATTCCCCAGCCTGCAGGGTATGTTCTAATTTCACCTTGGATTGATCATTCTGGCATATCATTCGAGGGTGGAAACGCTATGGTGGAGACAGACTACCTGGTCAATGCCAATGCCATGGTCCCAATATTCAGCAAGTTATATATCAATGACATGCCTGCCACCTCACCAGAGGTAAATCCATTGTTTCACGAAGCAGATACCATAAAAGGACTGAGCAGACACCTAATATTAGTTGGTGCAGCAGAGTTTGCTTTGAACGATGCGTGTCGGTGGGCAGAGTTGTGTCAGAAGGCTTGTGTAGAATATAAGCTAGTCAAAGAATGGGCGCAGATGCATATCTATGCACTTGGCTCGAGTTGGCTGCCAACCTCCGTCCGAGACAAGACTGATAATATCATCTTAGATTGGATAGAAGGCTGCTTAGACATCTCTCAGTAGAGTGCCCGCATCTACTTATATCGAGGAGTTGTAATGGTAGCGATAAAAATAAGATATTATGGCTCTGTCTTTTACTTTTATCTCTCATTTACATTCTAAACCACCTTCTGAAATTTAGAGAGTACAAACGATTATTAGAGAGCATGAAAACCTTCTAATCACTTGTGGATGCGGAATAGTCATATCCCCCTTTAAGCTGCGCCCGCCATTTCTTTCCCCAGATGGCCAATGGCACGCATAAAAGCACAATAACAGTTAAAACTCCAGCAAGAACAAACATATTGTACAAGTGCATATTGGTAATCCATGGTGATGTCGCAAAGATAAGGATCATCGACACTATAATACGGATGAAGACGACACTAGTTAGCGCATCACCAAGACTCAGTCCCCCTGTAAACACAATAGGTTCTAAATATAGTTGACTGTCACGTGATAAGTGGCAAACGTGACGCAAATGTCTTCGGAGCCTTCGAGTGTGATAATACTACCTTGTAATTTATACATGACCATCGTATCAACACGCGCAACAGGCCGGAAAATCTCAAAGAATCCAGACTGTGTTCCTACTTCTTCCCCAGATCTTGTACAGGATGGCCCACGCTATTGAGCTTGCGTATAATGATCTGATTAGCCTTATTCCTCGCCTTAGCTATGAGGTTGCCACCATCCGCACTTCTCTTCATGAACATAACGACTGGCTAGCGCGCAATACAGACGCCAGTAATGCTACATCTACTACTCTTGATCCCTCGGGCTCCACTCCAACCATTGCTCAAATAGAGCGCCGTCGAGACCAAACTGCAGCGCAACTTCAAGAAGGCGAAGAGTTGTTGCGCGAGTATAGAGAGCGGCTATCTGACCTTTCGAATCAAATGGGGATAGCCGGCTATGAGAATGAAGAACCTGACTCCCTGGAAAGAGATGTTGTTGGAGAGGAGGGTACCTGGCGTCGTGCTGGACCTGAGGATGGGTTGCCAGGGTACGAGAAGATTGAATACAGAGAAGAACTTATGGTCGGAGTTGGGGAACAAGCACCGCCCTATGCAGAGCGAAACGGTGTACCAGCTAGGGATGAAGTCCCCCGACACTGGACGAGTGGAGATGTAGAAACTGGAGAAGATGCACCACCATACGATGAATCGACGGCCAACGCTCGGTAGATGAGTGCCCTTTCCAAAGGGGTAATCGTGCGGTAGAAGTAGGTTTCTTGTACTTTCGTTTAGCTCAGCATTTTCAGCTGGAACACATAGACTATTATAAACAGCGTAGAAGTATGTAGAGACCTTTGAAAGGGTTAAGGAAATATTAGTAAAGCTGACTTCAGCTGCCATCACTAATTATCGTATCATCTATTCGTCACTATATTGAGGTTAAGAGTTGTTGTTAAGTGGTCCACTTCAAGATAAAGTATAAAGTATTAGACTTTATATTCCTTTACCTTTCTACAGCAATGGTGGCAGAGTCCGAGATCATGCTATACAGATTTAATAGAACTTACGTGATGGTTTGGTCCAGGGTAGTGTGAGTTACCTGTGATAACTGGTGCACAGCTTGAGCCAACTTCTCAGCTTTGCAACATTGGGCTGTCAGGCCATCCCCCTGAGGTCCTTTGCCACTAGGATCCTGGTATGTACAATTCTGGTCGGCGATGACACTAGGCGATATAAGTTCAGGGCACTAATAGTCTCGTGGGCTTGAAGCTTACCCACTAATAGCAGCCAGTGCTATAGTGTTAATAATCGAAAAATGCATGACAAGCTGTATAACAATCTATGGAGGTTTTAACAAAGCCTTCTAATAATAAGTATAAAACTCCTAATCCTAGTGTGTAGTGAACTATGCTCCTGGAGCAGCTAATCGGCGGAAGTTCGCCCTTTTATACTTGATCATTTCTAATTTTTACGTTTTGTAGCACTACTACAAAGGCTCACATAATCCTACTAGAAGAATGATCTACAATATGAAGTTAAGTTTAGTTTGTGCTTATAGTCTGGAACCATTCCAAAGGCTTCTCGACTCCCACTAGAAGAGAGGGATCGACAAGACGAATACAAGTTCAATTTGTGCTTACGTTGCTAGGTAACAAACTTTCCGTGTATTTTTATTCGAGGCATCCACGATTATGTCGATTTGGAGAAGAACCACAGGTGGCAAGAACATATAGCAGCAGTGACCACGGCTTATGCGACAGGGTTCGGCTCAACTATGCCGAAACATACTGTCGAATAATTTCCTACAATAACAAGTAATTCCACAATTTGGTTCTCTTATATAGTCATTATTCTTGCCTCGTCAATCAGCCTGGGAGTTGAGCACAACGTCACGACTGTTTGGCAGTTAAATTGATAAATTACCTTGTTTTTCTAACAGGGACGTCTCTTGTAATCATAGAGCACCTTCTTCTTCATCAGCCATTCAACCGTACTTTAAGCTAGTGCTATTTATACGCACAACCACTTTTTATAAGTATTAAAAAAAGTGAAAGTGAATAAATGCTAACTAAAGATTTACAATTCCTGCTCTCATCGAGAAGTTAGGGAAGAATACCTTCTCAGATTAATTTAATCATTAGCAAGCAAGAACTTTGATACGTCAATGACCAAAAGGGTGTATACCATAAGTTTTCAAAGCATCTACGAGGGAGCCAACTTTAGGGTATTTTCCTTCTCTCGACAATGCTACCGCCTTTCCCTAAATCTCAGACTCCTTAAGCCAATGCGGACACGTGTAGTGATTAGCTCGGGGATGGTAGAACCCAGAGCATATATATCGTTCAATGTAGCGTCTGTATCTTTATTGGGGTGCCAAAAGTCGTTTTAAGAATATACAGTAGAAGAGGCGCTATCAATAGCCGAGCCGGCGAAATCAGATAATCGGCTGTTCCAGTTTGCATCTAAGAGGGCGTTCTTACCGCTTCGATCAGCATGTCTGACACCTTTGTAGTATACGTGCTGCACCGTAAGTACTAAGTCTAACGACCACTGGATATATTCTTCGCGGCTTGCAGTACTGCCCACTCTATAGAACTGTCAGATGCAGTATTCGGCTAGTTGCCAGAGAGCGTTAGTAATTGAGCAAAACAGAGTCTTGAGCGCCTCTTAATACATTTCTTGATTTGTTATGTGTTCCTACTATTGCTAAGTAATGATTGTAAAGAAAAAAACTGAGAACCTCAATTATCGTAGCCATTAGTAAATACTAGTTAGAAATATGGTACTTTCAATACTCTTATAACTGTTTACCACAACGTCTGTAATATGTATTATATTATTCTGTATATATTTGCTCTCGCAACTCTATGTAACATATTAAAATCTTTAAGAAATAAATTTTGTAACCCTCTTCACCTGAAAACCTCTAAGTGTTGGTCTCATGCTATGTATGTTTAGATAGACCCTGTCGTGAAAGACCCCGTGGTTGAGTCGATCCTCAAAGTGAGCCCGGGATAGATCGTCCCGTTTGTGTTATATTCATACTGCATATGCTGATTCGTATCCAACCTCTGTGCGCCGACTGTGGCACTACCTCCGAAATCACTAACACTATAATAAGTGACGTCGGTAACACCTGGATTTGCCTCGTAAAAGGCCATAGTGAAGTGGTAGTACTGGTTGGGCTGCACAAAGTGCGAGACATAATACTCGAAAATCAATTGGCGGGAGCCGATAGCGCCTTTTACCTCATAGTATATGCCCTGCTGCGTACCTTGGTAGATATACAGGTCGTCGAAATAACCGAGAACGCAGACGTTAGGGAGACCATAATCAGGAAGCGGTGCATTGGTATATTCCCAGGAATCTTGCCCAATACAGAGGCGACCATTGACGCTAAGGGATACCGAAGTACTGTAAGAACCGTATGCGCCAATGGCGAAGGGGATGTCGAGATTGAACCAAGGGTCATCGAAATTATAAGGGGATCCTTGAAGGGAACCAGCAATCGCTGTAGGAGAGGCGAGCATGACCCCTGGAACTGTGAACGTGGAGGTCACTGTAGAGGTCATGGTGCTAGAGACGGTGATGGTAGAGGTAAGGGAACTTGTGGTAGAGACAGTTGTAAAAGTAGTAGTACTAACGGTCACCGTACCCGTTGCGACTTGTGAGCAGGCTGCACTGATTGAGGCTGCGGGCCAGTTGGTGATTGAGGCGGGTGTAGCAATAGCCCGCTTAACTAGAGCAGAAGCAGACGTGGCTACACTAGGTTTGCTTGGGTTAGAGGCAAAGATAGTCTCCACGGCGATACTGTAGTCGCTTGGGGCACCACTCGTAGCGTCGCGCTTCACTGCAACGTTAGCTGAACCGGTGATGGTCGTCCTACTTTGATCAGCTTGTGGCAAATTATTATTAGGGATGACCTACGTCATTACGGTAGTGACAGTGGAGATCTCCGTTGTGGAAGCGGTTGCGGAAGCAGTAATAGTTGCGACAGATGTTGACGTAGGTCCTACTGTAGTGGTTGGTGCAACGTAGTTGATGTAGGATGTGCAGAATTCAGATCCAACACTCTGCAAATAAGCAATATCATTAGGGCAAACAGGAGTTCCTGGTAAGGAAGTGTTGGTGTATGAGAAGCTATATGATACAGTGTAATTGTCACTTCCACGATATTGGCCCTATCAAAAGTTAGCCAAGATATAAATGGGATTGGGGGAGAGAGAAGTACAGAGTTAACAGCATAAGTGCTGCTCCATGGTTCGGTATACATAGCACAGTATTGACCCTGAGGAACACCATTCTTTGATAATAAATAAGTGTTGAAAAAGCTACAGATATCAGGACTTCCAGTGGAGGGCGGATGAGCAACATCGTAAGCACTTGTCGCTGCACATGCTGAAGCGCAGAGCCCAACATCAAAGATGCTAGTCGTGAATAACTTTACGCCCATATATGTATCCTTACCATTGCAATCGAGAGGTGCGTTAATGGCTTCGTTTCCAAGGAACTGAGCAGTATAGCCAGGCAAATTAGGGACTTTGGTGCTCATATAGCCATTGGATCCCGTAATAACGACTTGGAATTGGCTCCGATACTGGCCGAGGTTTTTTGCATTCTCAGCCGCAACATAACCGCCCCAAAAGGTACACTTGATAACAGTTGTGGACGGTGGGTCTGTACAACCAGTCCCCGGTGCAACTGACGGATCTCGCTCGAAGAAAATGTTGATGCCAACACATCCAGTGATTGCATTACACTTGGTGGCGCACTTAGCAGTATCGTAGGAAGTCAGCGTCGTATAGCCCAGGTATCCGTAGGCATTAACGCTGCCTTGCAAGTTTGTGAAAGTATTGGTATACCCAGATGGTGTCGGTGCTGCGGATGCGATTGAGGCAAAGGTTGGAGCAGCGAGAAAGGCACTTGGCGAATCAGGAGAGGGGATAAATCCTGACCCTGTAGGCTGAGGAACACATGTAGCTCTTGCCACAAGGTCTCTTTTCTGGGCAGCACTATCCACCGCGGCTAGGGGATCGGCCGTTGCTAATGCTGAAGCTGCAGCAAGGTTATAGGACACGATTTCGGCGGTAGGTCCTATAGCAACAGAAGCCGAAGATGGGTCGGGAGTGTCGTCAACGAGATCGAAGTTAATATCCTGGCGAGGAAGTAATGCAGAGGCTGTAGCAAAGGCTACTAGGGCCTGAAGTACAAGAGCCTTCTTCATTCTTGAATGATTTTTTTTTGCGCAACAGAAAAGACTGAGACAATAAGAGTAATGACAGGTTGGTCTATGATACGATAAAACGAGAGTGGATTCTTTGGAACCTAGACTTTAGAAAAGAGAGACAATGGTTGAGGTAGCACACTGAGACATGTGGAATGTGGAATCCTTTTGTACTTAATTCTGTGTGACCTAGCAATCGTAAGTTCCCTTGATTCAGTTAGCCAGATGGAACTTTCTTTTCCTCTCCTTCTCATCCTAGAGCGAGCTAGAATTGGCAAACAAAAACCTAAGTTAAGATCTTTGAATGCCAAGAAGCCCTATTGCTTTTTGGCGGTAGGTAACTATTGATATTCCTATATCTTTCACTATTAGCAAAATCCGATAACGGCCTTTTAATGCTTTGTCCTCTGAATTAGTTTCCTTTATGGCTCTAGTACCCAATGGAAACAGAGATACTAACCCCAGAAACTATTGGTTTAACCTTCCCGATCCGTAGAACTAGCAGCTTAACTAACTTATACCAAGCTATTTAACTGTATTAGCTCGAGCCACCAAATTTAAAAAAAATATACGCTAACTAATCGCATAAATTAGAATCCGGAGCGAGCCCTAGCAAGGACATAGATACTGCTATTGAATTAATTTTGACATCCTAAGCGTTTGGATAGTGATTTTAGCTTGTAACGCTAATACTTAGGCTACCTTGGGGCTAATCCAATTATGGTACTAGCCGAAAAGTCACTGCTTACCACCTCTTTTTCTACTATCGCCTATTCAATACAATGGCTATAGGTAGCATAAGAGCAAAGGTCATTGCTATAACTCTCTTTCACGTAGTATCAAGGACCTTTCTAACGGAGTGTACCTGTTGGAAGACATTTCCGCAAGGCCACGACTAGGAACCATCATAGTCAGTCATCGATCTGTTTCTATATCATTAGATCCAGCTTCTATAATTACGCATCCTTAGTCAGTACCTCTCTCTGATATTGCTTACGTAGTTAAATATGGAACAACAATATCTATTCCGTACTTGATTAATCGATCTTGCAATGGTTCTTGCAATGGTTCCTATGTGGCGATTATTCTAAGCAGCTTCATTGTAAGTAGACGGATTCTTAGTGTTCGTGGGAAACGGTTGGACTTCAGCAGCCATTGTCAATAGTTGAAGTTCATACACTATGTGGTAGGTTTAATAGACAATTCAGAAATAAGCCTGTCACTCATTGGGGAGCAATACAAAAATTTGAGCGTACAAAGTTCATCCCTTGTCTGTGAGGATTATTTAACGATTGTTATATTGGTCGCAAATCTTCGTGACTAATGATTTAGCCTGCATCAGCTCAGTTTAGGGTTTAAATCACGATATTTGGCCTTGTAGGTTGCCTTACTTCAGTGTGAAAATGCAATCGCCACCCTTGTGCCGCACACCTTAAAAAAGATCAATTCTACTCAAAAATCCAAGAGATAGTCATTATGGTGCCAAAAGCTATGAACTCTGAGCCAAAAATATCCAAGCAAGATTAGTTATACTTGCGTTTAATATAAGTCCGTTAGCCACTACACTTAGGTTGACTCCTGTGTGTAATACTAGATTATGTCCATACATCTATCAATCTGATGATAAGGCACTTCTCGCACACTAGCATTTAAAGTTACCCTAAAACATACTAGATGACGTCTTAGGCTAGATAGTCGTATAAGTCTAAATAAAGTTGATTAATATTGAGTATAGGTGTCTAGAGTCAAATTCTTCAAGGCTCAGGTAGAAGTTTAATGTAGTACATTTTACGTGGATGACATCATAGCAGGAAAGATCTGTGTCAGCCTTAAATCATGGCTGGCGTGGTTTGAACGGCTTCTAAGGCCTTGCAAAAGTAGCAGCCAAAACTATACTAGAAGAATCTGACTATACGTTGCCTCCCTTACATTTTAACGAAGGAAAATGGACATACTGACGTCGGACCTAAACACTACTATTTCAAACAATACTTTCCCTTGGGATATTAGAGACCAAGATTATATCGAGAAATGCTTTCTGATTCCGGTGATGTCTTTTTCTCGCTTGCATCTGCCTGCACACTCCCCCAATGATTCTCTATCACAATATATCTCCCCTTTCTCTAGAGATCTAACATTATTTGCAGTAGTAAACACACAAAGTACACTGCCCTTTTCGCAACACCCAACTACTCCCCATTGGATAGTAAATGGGTGCGGCTCAGTATTAACTTTAGGCGGATGATATACAGCTGAAATCACACTGCATGTTGCTACAAGTGGCATCCCGTCTAGAAGCTTTTGCCCTCCCAATGCAATGACTACAATCAAGAGAAGTATTACGGGGGCAATGGCCATTGGTAAGAGCCAGTAACTTGTATAAATTCGTTAAGGATGAACTTGTAGACTATAATAGCAAAGGAGCCGAATCCACAAGATATTACGCTCCCACTACTAGCTCCATGCGGGTAGAATGACTCGATATGAAGAACGAAAACACTTTGCGCGGTAGACCAATGTAACATACTTATCCTTTATGAAAAAACGAATTAATGTATATATAATACAGAATATCTTTATAAAGTTGAAAACATAGATTACTAGTCACAATTAGCCAGCTGACCCTGCTTTTGCACCGCTTTAAGGGGGGGGGGGTAGGATCGCACTAGTAAGAACGGCAAGCGAATATTCTACATTAGAAAGTTTCTGTAATGAGTTTTGACGTGGAAGAGAGTTCTCAATTAGAAACCCTCCCTGTAAATCTTTTAATACCATATCATAGTATCCAAAATTTCCTGTAACCCCATGATCTATCAAAATGGGATCGCATGGGATGCCTAGCTAGTGGTTGCAATATGATGCTAGTTCTAAAAGGATCCAACCAGTTCCCGAAAGACGGTGTCAGCATCGCATAGGTAAACGCATTCACGAGCAGGAAAAGGGGTTTACCACCTTCTCACTTCGCCTTAGCAGCCCTTCAATTTGAGCTTGAGAGGAATTCTTAGAAGCTGGGTTTTGAGAAGTGCTACATGGTCTCGGAGGCTGTTAGGACATTGTATAGTAAGCACAAATATAGCACTAAGCCAAGCGAGCTGCTTACTCCGTAGCCTGTTCGCCATCAAAGTTTGGAATCATTGATAGGCGGTGAACGGTGACGACGATAGCTCGTCGCACAAAACCTGATTCAGCCTCCAATGTATACCCAGCTCGTAGTATCAATAGGTTCACGAAGAATAGACTCTTAAGCCTACACGCCTTCAAGTGTCCCAAGCCCGCTGTTGGGCTCGTGGTTTAGCCGAATGTACGAGACACACAGTGTCTCCAAATCTCGCTTCTTCCCACATTTGGAGCTGACGGCTAAACGCTCGTCCCATCTTCTACTAGCGTTGTTATTGAGCGGAGCCCAATTCCTCTTTACGTCAAATATGATTCCAAATCAATGTGCTCAAGATTCCTCAATGAGATCTCGTGTGTAGAATAATTCTCAAACAGTAGGCAATGAGGAATAGTGGCCCTCTCTTTTTCTGTCCTGGTATCTCTGATAATCTCATTTGAATAATAATTAGTGCATAAGAAAAAGTAGGAATGCTCAATATAAGATGAACTAGGTGTTCGTTCCAAAAATCGACTTTTCATCTGTTCAACCCAATCCTTCACTACACATATCAACACTATCTTCAATCTCTCCCCTCTTACCGCTCTCTTCGCATCTTTAATCGTTACCATATTCATCAAATATCCACTGCTATCAAAATGGTTCAGATATCAACACTCCTAGCAGGCGTTGCTCATTTTGCTCTGTCTGCAGCTCTCTCCAATCCAGACGTTGGTATGACTAAGACTGTCACCATCAACTCATGTGCAACTACCGTGCCAAGGACAAATGCAAAGGCGATCTATTTCATCACTAATGGCGAAGCCAATTCTGTGGTAGCACTGAAGGTCTCCTCCAATGGTACACTCTCTGATGGATCCATTACACCTACTGGAGGTGCTGGCAAGAATGGCATATCCGCTAGCACTGGAAATAATGCAGGACCAGATGCACTCTTCAGTCAAGGAGCTGTTAAAGCTGGCAGAGACGTAAAATCCCATCTTCCACTCTCCCGCATACTCAATACTGACAGAACTTAGGTGCTTCTTGCAGTCAATCCAGGCTCGAATACGGTTTCCATGTTTAGGATTGATTTAGAGGACCCAACAAAGTTAACATTGATTGGCACACCTGCTAGTACACTAGGAGAATTCCCTGTATCTGTAGCGGTTTCGACGAAACACAAACTAGCATGCGTAGCAAATACCGGTGCCGTTGCTGGCATAGCATGTTTTAGCATGTCTAAATATGAAGGATTAACAGCAATGGACAATACGCTTCGACCATTCGCACTGAACCAGACTACACCTCCTCAAGGCCCCCTCAACACTGTATCACACACATTCTTCTCTGCTGATGAACAAACTTTGATTACCACCGTCAAAGGTGACGGCACAAAGAACAATACGGGTTTCCTATCCATCTTTCCTGTTAGAAACGGCAAAGTTTCCACAAATGAGACTCGTAGCTCACCCAATGACACCGCCGTGTTGTTTGGAAGCGCTATCATCCCAGATTCAAGAGACATCTTCGTGACAGATGCATCATTTGGGAGTGCAACTCTCTCTATCAGTCTGGCCAACGCGGCTAGCGTTAAAGCAATCACCAAGATTGCTGATCAAATGGCGACTTGCTGGGCTACTATTAGTAGCCTGACATATACGGCATTCATAACTGACGTAGGATTAAATCGCCTCGCGGAAGTCGATATCGCGACTGGAGAATTGATCTCGTTAACAGACTTCACCAACGACAATCCTGGTATGATTGACCTCGTCTCCAAAGGCAATTTTGTCTATGCACTCAGTCCAGGCAATGGAACTACCAAGCCTGCTATCACCGTGGTTGATATTAGTGGTGGTCGTGGCAGTGAGTATTTCTGTTGCTAACTTCGGCAATATTTCCTCCCGTTGGACGTCCTGCTAACTGTTTCCTTCAAGGCGCAAAGGAAATTGAGAACTTTATACCAGCTGGTGATATTACGAGCGCTGCTCAGGGTATAACGTTCATTTAATATAGAAATTTGTTCTTTGAGAGTCACTGCTGTGCTGTCATAGAACGAGCGATATATTGGAGGTTCCAAATAATTTTCAATACGAGGATACTTTACCAATAAGATATCTAAGAGTTAGAAGCTTCGGATAATATTAGGAGGTAGACACTTAAAGAAGAAAGCCAAGGTAGAGGGGGGAAAAGATAGTATAAATTAAATGATCGATGCTATAAAGGCTATAGAGAGACTAGTCATAATATACGAACCTACTAGACTAGTAGAGCTACGTCGTACAATTCAGATAGTATATACTAGTAGTTGTTTGGAGTTTTGGTCAATGTTTTATATCTAGTTTAGTACTAGTGCTTTGGGTAGGGTGTACCATTTCGCTTGTCCCGTACGTTATAGATGTACATATTTAAATCTACCCTAGAAGAACACCAGAAAAGAGAGAATAGCAAATATGACGAAGATTACAAGGAACAAAGGATGAGAGCCTAGAATTAAAGCCTTTAGGTACGCCGATATTAACTAGTTACAGTGTAAAGGATTTTGCAGAGGAGGTGGACCGCTAGCAGTTGTGGTTATTGTCGTCGCGTACAGATCCTAGGTACTGGAAGCCGTGGCAAGAGTTGTGTTACTGCTTATTACCGTGGCTGCCGTCGATTTCGAAGACAGAGGAAATGAAGTCGTAGTATAACCCGTTGTTATACTATGGTATGTTAGTCCTGCTTCGTTCGCGTATATCCACGTCCACGAGGTGAATTTTACACGGCAGATGACGTACCATAGTATACAGGGAGCTGCTAGCACCAGCCGATGCGGTTACTGATTAGGACACATGCCAGGCCCTTGTGGGTCCCAGTTATAGGGCGATTGCAGTTGTTTGTATTGCACGTTGCTTTTATGACGGGCGCGGCTGATATCAGCAGACTGAGAAAGCCTGTCGGGTTCATCTTGTCTACTTGTGTTCTGGATCGGTAGTGTATGTAAGGTAGCTAAAAAGGGACCTAATCCCTGGGAGTTAGGTAATGAGCACGATCTCTCGAGGAGGCGATTGAGAAAGACTGTCAACTTCATCTTGTCTACTTGTGTTCCGGATCGGTAGTGTATTTAAAGGTAGCTAAATAAGAACGGTCTGCTGAGGAGTTGAGTGATGAGGATGATATCCCGAGGAACACACAAAGCTGTAATGGATGAAGAGCCAGAGTTATTGTAGCCCTTACGAAGGAGAACTCTCGCAAGAGAATAATCAATTTAAACATAATACAAGAATAGATCAGTGGCTGAAGCGATTTGAACTCTAATTCCTGAAATGCCAAGGAAATGAATGTATTAAATCAGTTGGACCTTATTTTAGGTTTGTCAGTCTACCTATGAATAGTCGCTGCTACTTGACAACTAGCTACAATCGTACCAGGGCGTTCAGCTACTGTACTTTCGCCTCCGCAAGGTTGTAGTGCCACCCCGGCTGCCACAACTTCGGGCCTACGAACAATGATACTAGTCAGCGTATTAAGTTGTGTCTTCCCTAAAGCGACCCTCGTGGCTGTAGTTTGTTTTAGTCCCAATTGGAAGAATTCGGTTAGACTGTTGCCCTATATTATACTAGAGCTTATAAGTACAAAGCTAGGGAGGCACTATAGTTGATATTTCTAGCGCTGCCAGCCTAACTTACAGCTTGCCGAGAATCCTAACGCAATACCGAGACCCAGGGAGGCTGCAAGTCACATGAATTTACAGGGAGGGTGGTCAGAGATAGCAGTATTTGCAACCAATCTCACAGGCTCTCGATTACCCCCTTTTTGCCTTGTTTAGATTCTTACCAAGGCCAGCTCATGGTCCGATTATCGGTTTCTATGACATATTGCAACTTATGCGGCTACGCATCTGATAACATGGTAAATTCTGCGCCCACGGCAATGCGCCGAGGTCTCTTGAAAAGAAATCCATACATAACGACAGCAATCCTCCGATCACTAGTACACGAAATAGGCAGTATTTGTAGTACCCCTCTTCCTTGATTCTGGGGTGACTAACTACTCGTAAATATTCTACGTTGGGTATATTCTACCACCTGTATACTAATTGATCTAGCTTTATATTTTCTTGTAATCAAGTGAGAAGGGGGGAGGTTTATGATGAGAATATTGAGCGTTGGCTCGCAATTTTAGGTAATCAATAAACCAACTAGTCAGAAAGGGGTAGGCTGCTTCACTTCGCCTTACTAGCCCTCCACTTATACAGCCCTGCTACAAAACGAAAACCGTGTTGAACAAATGAATTAGATGGTAGCTTGGAAATTGATTATATGTAATGAGAGCTCCTCACGTTCAATATTCTCTCGTCAGTCTATGGAAATCAAACCATTTAGCACTATGACTGATGCAAACTCTAACACCCAAACGTGAATTGTCTTATAGTTCCTTCCCCTAGTTAACAATAAGAAACTCACACATCGGCCCAGCTCTCATTGTATTTTCTATATTCCTCTCCCACAGGATATGGCTGGTCGAATCGCACGACAGTTTCTGTCACCTTGCGAATTTTTCCCAGCTCAAAAGCGTGGTCTGAGCTAGTGGACGAGACAATACCTTTCTGGCTATCGTTGTCTGTGTCTGCGGCATCCACGCCATTACTACTGCGCATGTATCCATGGTTAGATCGTGTGGCGATTCTGCTACCGGTCCCAGGCATGCCTTTGGTATTACTAGGCGTCGTATCACCGTAGCTGGTGAGCTTGCTACGGAAACCTAACTTGTAAGATACAATCTTAAGGATTGGCTGTAGTGCAGGAAAGCAAGCAACCCAAAAGCCGACATGGCTTTCAAGATCTGTCCACAGACCAATGGTAGACATCTTATAGGTGGAATCATCCGCGAAGTTGAGAGTCGAGATCAAATAGAGACGAACAATCCCGGTTATCACAACAAAGATACCGACTGTAAAAACAAGAATTATCTGGATGACCTGTTTGCTTAAGATCATCTTCCTGTAGATGACCCCGATCGGAAGGATAATTAGCGTTAAGTCGATGATGATGCCCAACACGCTATGTCCAATCATCATGCCATTATTAGATGCGGTGGAAACGCAATTGAGGCCTTCCTGGAATGGTGGAGCCCATACATCCTTGATCGGTGTACACTCGGTCAGCTTATAGAAGAAACAGACGGCTGTTTGCACAATAATAACACCGCAAACTGTATAAACAAGGTAAATATACCACTCTACATGTTGCGCTTGTGTCAGTCATGGAGTCTGCAGTTAGGAGGGTTTGCACTGACTGTCCTTATTAAGACGAGGAAGGAACGCCGTGATGGAAAGACGAACTACAGCTACAACCCAGAAGTACAACAGATTTTGGGTAGCTAGGAACTATATTGGCTCATGTCAGTTTTGTCAAAATTGTGTCTTATGCGATTCTTAAGACGCACTGAAAAGAATTTGACGAGAGTGGGCAATGGAATAAGGTCAATATGGCCCCCTGACCCGTACTTTACACTTATGAAGTCAAATGCTGCTAGCGACACAACAAATGCCTACGAGTAGTCGGTCAGAACTAGGGGCACAATGATTGCGAAGGGAGAATACCCAAGCCGCGACCGACATTATATCATCGAAGCCGCCAGTCTTTGTCATAACCAATCTCGTGTACAGACGTAAGCCGCAAATGATGCTAGAGATAACAACAAGACAAATGTTGAGGTTTCTCATCTCATTCCCTTTATAATCTGAAGTTTCCCAGAATTTCGTACCCGCCGGGTAGGTAGTGGTGGTTGAAGCCATCGCAAAGGAAAGAAGTGCACTCGTTCGGATTTCGAGTAGATGTAAGCCACGACGATAGAAATTTAGAGAATAAACACCTCACATATCCATCAACATAGGAGGCGCTCAAATTCCAAGGAGGAACCCCATCTTAACATGAAATCGAATGCCGAGTGGCTTGTTCCAAGCATCTAGATTTGTACTGAAAGTTTCCTGCTTTCGCCTGCCAGGGGATACCAAAGAGTTTACGATTTTTCTCCTGATCCTCAGGCTTACGAATTCTGAGACAAGGTGCATAGCTAACTTAAGATGGCAGGTTACACCGAGTGGCCTATCCCGTGTATCTGATTTTGGTATTGGAGGCTCTTGGTTCTGGTATTCATATGTCTTAAAATATCGAGCGTATGAAGTGTGAATATTGCGAGATAACTCAAGAGGCATCATCATCAAATATCTAGATTAATTTGGGAGACTTGTGTTCAAGATTCAACAGAGAATGAAATATACAACATAACCATGCCAAATACGTGATATTCCGCACAGTGTCGTATCCAGACGTATTGAGGTCGTGTCGTGTGTTACACTTGGGAATGAGGTAAAAGAGAGTCTTTGGCCCATGTTCTCCCTGGGTCCCCTGTAATGACGGCAACATAAAACCGTTAGGGATTCAAGTAGGGGACTGCCCGTTATCAGTAAAGAATCTTGGCTCGAGCATCCATGATCTATTTCAACTCCGACTTGTCAAATACAGATGGTAGTACTAGTCTAGCTGGTGTGGATTTCGATCTAGGCGGGCACAAAGAAATTCGCTAGTGAAAAAAGAGTCACTGAGGGAAGATGGAGAGTAAAGGATACCGCTGTATAATTAGTTGATTTTCAAATCTGAAAATTTGAAAGGTGGGAAGATTACAGAAAAGGAGAAAATGAAAAAATGAACAAAGTCAGACGATTAGTTGATATCCAAAGTAGTAAATGATAATAGTGCGGGGGAAGTTTGTCCCTGGTTGATTCAACCTGTCTGTTTGCCGGAGGACATCCTTTTAGGAAGGATGCTACGAGTATGGCATCTTATCCGGGTAATAAATCAGCTGGGATGCGAAATAACTCTTGGAACTTGACTGCAATACAATGCTTAGGAATATTGCCAAGTATTTTCTGTCAGATCAGCCACTTTTTTAATATGGTCAGGTAAACTCATGTTTTGTTCTGTTTGCCAACTTCAGACAGGAAACAGAGATGGTTCATAACCAAATAAAGTTTAACGTTAAGTGGAACCACGTCGTAAAGTCAACCTTAAGTCAACGCTATCCCGCTGTCTAACAAGAGTTGCTATCCTGTAACGTCCCACTCCGTAATCTCAAACTGGGCAGCAGGGTTTCCGTGCACACAATTAGTAGCTCCGGGGAACAGCAGCCGAGCTCACCCCTTTGCTTACTCTCCACTATTACTCACTCTCCGCTGTCGCTTACTCTCCACTATTGCTTTCTTATTAAGCTATTATTACTAGGATAATTAAGGGTTCAGATTACTGCATTCAGCATATCCCGATGTGCGTAGGGATCTAGCTCGGCCAGCTACATTTCGAGAACTTGGGAATGCCGCCGGTACTTAAATAATACTCGGGCTATTTCCATTTTCATTTCTCCAGGTTCTAGACGTTTAATCTATGCCGAATCTCTGCCGCCACAGCCACAGCCAAAAAAGAAATATTGGCGTTAACATGTGTTGCTTGCATCCTTGCATCCTTGACAGATTAGATTAGCTTCGAAATAGTCCTGGTAGGGGAGCGAAGCACCGTCCCATGCAGAGGCAACATTTCCCCACCCGCAGCTCAGGAACAGGAACTGTTCCCCTCAGGCTTAGCACAATCGTAAGTAATTGGCCACAGGCAGTCGAGTTGTGTTGCATGCTGACTCTGCCGATATAGTTTGCTTTACCTTAACCTTCTTGTATTTATTGATACTTCCAAAGAAGATAAGACGGAGTGGGGTCCAACAAAGCATTTTATTGGATTTAGTTATATTGCTGAAGCTTAGGTCCAAGGATAATGGCCTGTTGGAATATGTGGGTTTATGTTTGCAAGTCGACTATGTGTCACTACCCAGTGTTTAGTATATGAAGACCGCTACTGCACCTCACTACTTACCTTGGTAGCCGCATTTCTGACAAGTATTGCACAAATACGCCAAAATTAACAACGATAACAGAAAGAGGGTTAGATTCATCATGCATCTCTTTCTAGCTCTGTCGGTGACTGTGGCGTTGGCCCAATTCACTTCTGCCGCTCCTACTACAAACGTCGAATCCCGATCCTCTGTTCTTGTTAGACAAGAATGGTAAGTAGTGCCCGTTCACACAAGCTCGTATGTGC
Source organism: Coleophoma eucalyptorum (assembly GCA_026120035.1). Classification (NCBI taxonomy): domain Eukaryota; kingdom Fungi; phylum Ascomycota; class Leotiomycetes; order Helotiales; family Dermateaceae; genus Coleophoma; species Coleophoma eucalyptorum. The sequence goes on from JALRME010000056.1 coordinate 54,828, forward strand.
TATCTTCAAAACTGATTTGCTCCTATAGGAGAGCTCTCACGAAGGCACAACAGATTGAATACCTAAGCGCCATAAAATGCATGCAAACAAGTACCCCCAGGACCAAAGCTTTGTACTCAGGTGTGCAAAACCGCTATGATGACTTTGTAGCGTTGCACATCAACATGACTGAGCAGATTCACTTCGTTGTGAGTGTATCTACATATCCAGGCCAACCATCTTCTAAACGATTAGGGACAATTCCTACCATACCATAGAGGCTTGCTATCTCTCTTCGAGGAAGACCTGAGAAGCACATGTTACTATGAGGGTGCCATACCGTAAGTTAATCTCTTCCTCTAAGTAGAAGTTAACAGCAAAACTAATTCTGTTAGATACTGGGGTTTGTTCCTCTGACACTCATTGCGACAATGCTGACGTATTTCACAGACTGGAGATTAGATAGCACAAGTGTGGAAGCATTTGCTCAATCCCCTGTCTTTGACGCCACTTACGGCTTCGGAGGTAATGGGCAGGCCCTAACAGACGCTGAAAAGGCCGTACTGCCAACAACTGCCGATTTAACTATTCCTGATACTACTGGTGGAGGTTAGAACATCCATGATATCATCTTGGTATAAAGTATCGAAGCTAATCGTTGAATAGGATGTGTCATAACCGGTCCCTTCGCTAGCTTGAATGCCTCAATGGGACCCGGTAGCAGCACCGATTATGCTCCCCACTGCCTGCGCCGTGACTTCTCTGGGGCTTTTGCCACACAGTCTCTCAATGCCACTGTTGTAAATATAATTTTGTCCACACCCGACTTTCTCCTTTTGGACCGCCGCTTCCAGTCTCTCGAACTCGACTTGGCCGGTGTCTGGATACATGGTGGTGGCCACTTCAGTGTTGGTGGCCAAACTGGCGATGTGAGACTCCTCCTTTATATCAACGACGACAATGTATACTGACCATTACCTAGATGTCTGATATGTGGTCTTCTCCCAGTGACCCTCTATTTTGGTTGCACCATGCTATGCTTGACAATGTTTGGGACCAATGGCAACGACTAGGTAAGTTCCGATTGTCCTATAATTTTTAAATACAATACTGACAGCATTCCAGACTGGGAGGCTCGCAAGGCTGAGATTACTGGCCCTGATACAATGTGGGCATATCCCTATAACTACTTCGGAGATATCCCCTACAAGAACATCACTTTAGCCTTTGATCTTGCCTATGGTCAGCTTGGCCAAACTATTAACATCAGCCAGGTCATGGATACGACTAACATGCCAAATGACCAGCCCGGATATACCTACGCGTAGGTTACTAACCACAAACATATGGCACATGATGAGGACAGAAGCGAACGAAGGGTCGTTGTTGAGATCGACAATTCTATAGATAAACTCTTATATATTGTATATATGGAACAGTTTTAATTCCGACGACGTTAGAATAGCTAACACTTTAGGTTCTACTATCTAACCTACCGTAAATGCTCTGAATCTACATAATAATACGTCACGATGACCAAAGCTAGAAATTCTCGCCCTTTGAGTAGATGCACAAATTTCTCAAGCAGTGTTCTTTTCCCAATCTTTATAGCTGTACTTGAGGTTCCAAATTTATCGAAGAACATATAGAATATGATTGAATTGTCAGCTGCGGCGCTAGTGTTCGTTGTTCAGATATCGGCCTTTATCGAGTACGTCTGGGCGGAAAGGCGTATAGTTTATAAACCCCTACCTTACCTCAGACTAGAGAATGTACCGAAATTTTTTGCATGTAAAGATATTTCAGTAGCCTAGTTACCAAGTGCTACTATGGTTGGTTTAGGGCTACATGATGTAGACTTGCTCTTGACCCCCTAAGAGGCTTGTCCACCTAAGGGTAGACTGACGTTTCCACAACTTGTTAAGTTGGACGATAGCTTTCACCGTATTTTCACAACCTGTTTTTATGTGCATAAGCTTGAGCTTCTTTTCAAAGAAACCTCTGTGCTTTAGTGTAGAACTTTCAGCAGCTGCAATAAAGTAAGGCCAAAGTAAAAGCTGCCAGCCTATCAAATGGTCATAATTGCTCACTGATTCGGTGACTTTCTTAAAATCCTCCACCAAATATTCGGTTGTGTCAAGTGGAGGGTCAAACGTAGCCCTTTGGACATATATATAGGATGCTTTCGTGACCAAATCAAAAAGAAGAGACATCAGGGTATTGTGTTCAGGATGACAAGATTGGCAAAACCGAAGGAATTCCAGACATTTCTCGAGTTGGATTTGGATGAAGCTCGGGCCTTCTGTTTCACTGAAAACACTTTCAGCGCATAGTTTTACCCTGAACCAAGACGTTAGTAGATCCAGAGAAGTCAAATAAGTCTCTGAGAGTTTGACGTTAGAACACACCTCAGGATTTGTATTGCGACAAATTCACCTAGTTGTGACCGACGCGAGCTGAGATCAGTTCCGCCAAAACTGATCAATCGTCTAAGAATAGCATATGTTTGGGTGAACCAGTTCCCTCCACTAATCATCTCTCGGACCAGTAAGGCGGGAGGAGCACGACTTCGGCGGTATCAAGTTGTTGACATTTAGGGAATCACGAGCTTCATAAATCCTGTGATCCTTACTTCAATACTATCTCTATTGAATTCTTGATATTATTGAAATCATTCTTTTATTATCTATAAAAATATCCCATGAATAGCGTCAGAATACGCTCTTCAGTTCAACTCTATTCACTTATTTTCTATTAAATTGTACTTACCGAATCATCACGTGTCAATTCTCAGATCCTCCGATATAAGTACATCCTCAGTTTCTATGATAGACTAATCTCTGCCCTTCCAATTTCAACATCTCCTAGGTTCGTGAACTGCCGAGAGGGAATAATTATAGCAACAGCACCCAATTTATAAACCTAAATTTTACAATTGATAGCTTTAGGGATATCCCTCAATATCTTTCCACAACACTATATAAGGCCATGTGTATATATACCCTTTTTTCGCTAGCTGCTACAGTTCGCGTAGCTTTGGCAATTCCCCAAAGTGTCTTGGCAAGTTCAACTAAGGAACAAGAAGCTTAACTTGGTTTGATTGATCTTATAGCCGAACTCAATGCAGCATTAATTGGGAATATAGAATGTCGTTATGAACTAGCATGACCGGTAGGGTTAAACTGGGGTAATACGGCTTCGGCCGGTGTACTATCGTCTACTTAACAGACTGCGTTGAAGATTAACCCTTAGAACCTATTTCGAGAACACTAATACAGCTTTCTTACTAAACCCCTCATAACTCGTCGCCGCCTCGATCTCCTCGAGCTCGAAGTCATCGCCTAGAGACGTTCTAAACAGCGGATCATCAATATAGCCCTCCAAGTCGTTTAACATAGCTTCTAACCTTTCCTCTACAGTCATAGTTCTAAAGTTGCTAAACCTCCTCATTGTGAATTCTTTCATCATAAATATAACTGAGTGAAATTCCACCTTCTCTGCACCCGACAGAAATCCGTAAAAGAAGATGCTTGATTGAGGCGGCAAGGCTTCGAGAATGTTGCTGATAAGAGCACCGCCGATACCATCAAAAACGGCAGTTGTACCAAGCCCTTGTGCCGTTTGCTCGAGATCACTTAAGAAGTCCGGGTCGCTGCAGCTTAGAACATGCCCTACTTCCACTCCACTCTTCAGTATCTCCTCTTTTGCCTTCTCGCTCCGAACGATAACTAGAATAGGAATTTGCGTCGTCGAGTAAGAACCACTAGTGCTCGTCCAGTGGCTGAATTGCCTGCTGTCGCTATAATACCGTGATGGCCCTCTGCTGCAGCTTGTCCAAGAAAAGCATACGCAGTCACGACATTAACCAGTGATCCACAGTAATCTTTTGCGTCAACATGATCTGGGAGCAGAAGACATGCGTTGTATGGTATTTGAGCGGTCTCACACCAGAGGCCGATGCCAGGTTCATGTGATTTTAGGCCACGATAGATAGCGACTTTGCGGCCTAGATAAGATGATGGTACATTGGCTCCGACTTGGGTTACAGTGCCTGCCGCTGAGGCTCCCCAGACATTTTCTAAGCGTTCGCCGGAAGTGAAGTTTGCGCGAATTCTTAAGAAGGCTTTGTCGCCATGGTTGATTGAGGCTGCGGCGATACTGACGTTTATGTACCCAGAAGGAGGGGCAGACGGTGAGGGAACATTGCGCAGCTCAAGACTGCGGCTCTCAGTAACACAGATAGCTTTCATTTTGAATTTTTTCATGTAATTTGAGGAATAATTGTTTTGAAGTCCAGGTTATGAATCTAAATATTTATACCAGCGGATCGGGGATTTGAGCTTGCTTCCGAGGATGACTTACGTTGTAGAGGCCCTAAGGAATCAACCCCCCCCCCCCCATACCTATCTATGGTTGTCTTGGAACTTTACCCATAAAAACTGCAGTTCAAACATTCTCCAAAACAAATGGAGTGAGGTTCAACGGTACACACCCTCCAACGTTGTTCCCACTTTTATTGGGGAGATAAGCTGGCTTCCGAGGATGACATAAGCACCACCAACGTTCTTCTCACTTTGTCGGGGAGATAGGAAACGCTAAGGATGCCTTTCTAATTTGTTGACAACCTCAATTGCCAAACCTTTCTGTAGACTGCCCATTTCTTAAAATCATCCAGCAAATCCAGAAGCGGTCAATGGAGCCGCAACAAGATCCGAAAGCCTCGTCGCGAAAGCGGCGGCGGATGTTGGTGGCTTGCAATCCATGCCGAGCACGCAAGAGAGGTTGTGATGGTGGTCGGCCGTGTATGCCTTGTAGCTCGAGAGGATGTGAAAACCGGTGCAGCTACCAGGAAAAGAACCTGTCGTCGCAAGCATAGTGAGACTTAATTATTCTCCCTGTGATGACGAGGGTTGAAGTGTTAATCTAAACAGGACACTTGCAAATCTCAGCCAACGGGTTCAGCAGCTGGAAAGATGCACTAATTCAGCCTCCGAAGAGCACAACAGCAACCTTGAAATGAACACTTTGAATTTGAACAAAGTGAATATTCGACAGGATGGGAGATCTCTCTCTCGTATGAATGATCCAGCTTATGACTACGCTATAAATGCATTGTCGGAGCGAAACACCAGTCAAATATCCATTTCTAGCCAATCAGCAGTTGTGTGTGCTGATGCAGAAACTGCAGAACTCAGCCCTTCCCCTCTTGCCTTTCTAGCTCCAGGAATTGCCATTCATCCTGTTGATTTAACGACTATTGTTCTCCCTCCACGAAGCCTTGGCGACAGCCTCCTCCAATGCTATTGGGATTTTTTTCTACCAATCTTCCCCATCCTCCATAGGCCTACCTTTGAAGCTGCATACTCTCGGATATGGTCGACTGGGAATGTCACTTCCACGCCTCAGATCACGGGGTGCACCGAGGACGTCTTGTTCTATTCAACACTTAACATGGTCCTTGGTCTTGGAGCTCAAAAGAACGAGTCTCTCACACTGGTGCAGAGAGAGAGACTTGCTGATGAGTTTTATAGACGATCGCAGGCGCTTATTTCGATCGAAACTTTAGATATCTCGTCATTTCAAGTGGCCCAACTCCTGCTACTTCGGGGGCTCTATCTTCTCTAAACGCCTTACACTGATCGATGCTGGAACGTGATCGGTGTTGCAATCAGGGTAGCTCAGGGGCTGGACTTACCCAATGTGAGCCTGGACGAGACCGGTAAAGGCCATCTTACACGGGAGATGCACCGTAGGGTGGGGTGTAACTGCGTGTTGTTGGACAGGTTGTCTTCGCCAAGCCCCAATGAACCTGCAGCCACTAACTAGCACTACAGAATCGTGTCCCACGCATTTGGGCACTACACCTTGATCCCTCAGCAGGATCTTCCAATTCCAGCTGAAATTGACGACGAGTATTTATCCGATGCTCAAGACAGTCATCAACCTAATGGTGTTCCTTCTCGTCTGTCTTTCTTCGTATACAACTTACGGTTAAACAGTTTTCTCGCGAAAGTAGACTTTTTAGAAACAGGTACCGCCGCATCTTCTACGAGACTAGGCAGTCTAAGTGATTTGGGAGTAGTCCTTGACACTAACTCTAAACTTGATGAGTTCTTAAAAAGCTTGCCGAACCATCTTCGGACTGAGGACGACGTGATATTTTTATCGAATAACTCAAATAATTTTATTATACTCCAGGCACGGGTTTTGAAGTCAAGGTAGGGGGTGCTTGCTAGGAAAGCTCCAATTGTGCTGGCTAATCGTCTAATGCAGGGTCTTATATTTCCGGCTTGCCCCTCTTCGACGTGTACTCCTCACTCAGGCATCCCAAGAAGCTCATGCAGCTCGTAGTCCAGTTTCTATATCAACACTAGAGGCCAAACTACGGGATGATATCAGCACACTCTGTTTGTCCACGGCTCACACAGTTCTGAAGGGTTTGCACGAAACGCTACCAACGATTGACCGAACGACCGCATGGCATGCACTTTACTGTAAGATTTCTAGGATTCCCTTCTCAATTTTATTTTTCCTGTTTTTTATACAAGTTTCTCTAAAGTACTGATCTACCTGGTATAGTTACCTTCGCCGCTGCATCTGTTCTTGTTGCTGCCATGCTATGTCCTAACCTCGACGTCAACCTCGATGTAGATCCAGGGAAAGCATCACGGGATAAAGCTATCGAGATCTTCAAATTCCACCAATCACATATTAAATCAGCGGAGAAAGGGATTAAAATCTTAGAAAACTTCAGGCACTATATTGAGAAACGTCTAGCCTTACGAAAATGTGAGTTGTCATTGGTTTTAAATTGATCTAAATGTTAAATATGCATCAAATATCGTTACTGATAAGACCTCGAGCTTAGGTGGTATCATGCCGGGAGAAATAATTTTTGTTGAGGTTGCTGGTGATCCTGTAGAAAATCCTTTAGCGGAAGTAGAAGACAGTTTGGAGACACTTCTAGCCACCGACTTACCGAGCGAAAATTGGTTCACGTTGCAGGATTTTCATCCTGATGATTGGGTTTAATATTCCTAATACTAGTTGCAATGTCCTGGTGGTAAACAAAAGTTTAGTACCTAAGGCGACTGAAGTTTTCTTTGGTCGGAAGAGTGGAACATTAGTTGAATAAGGTTGTATCTACAAACGGTAGCATCCGTGGCTCCGTGCCTAGCAAGTAAAAATATCATTGAAGCTACGCTTAGACATCAGCCAAATCGTATTCAGAGACTATTATCACCTTCTTAGTTGCGAAATAACAATCTAGTTTTAAAATATTATATACAGGGTCGCCGTACTATCTATCTTATTAAACTAACTATGCCTTTCCTGATGTCCTGTCCAAGAAACCGGATCCAAGCGTGCTCGCAGCCAGTACCCACCAAGCTGTGAGTCCTTTAATATAAAAGTAACAGGTCGAGTAGATATACCGAGGGGACCAAGTGTGTTGGGATGTGTAAAAATTACTCTGCCCAGTCTCCCGCTATCTAAACTTTCGTTGTTGCCATTTGTTAGTAAAGCGCCTCTAAAATCCAAATCATCAAACTTTAAGTTGGACCACGAAGAAATCACTGCGACTTCACCGAGGCGACTCCCTGGTGGCCCAAAGGCAATTGATTCTCCATGATGAGATTTCCAAAAAGAAGCATGTGCCTGGATAGTTTCCGGCTTTTTAGCCCGCAAAACACCCAGCCGAATCGAGCGTGCAATGTTACTCTGTGGTAGATTTTGGAGCTTGAATAGAGAAGGAAACTGAATCATCGAGTGGTATTGGGAATTCCCAAGTGTAGAATCCGAAGTTGCTTCAGACTTTTGTGGTCTTGCACTTCGATTCGAAAAAGGGTATATAAGATTAATAGAGTGGGGAGATTGCTGAGCCGGAAAACCTACGAACATTCTCTGTGATAATTTCGATTAGTTTTCGCTACTTTATAAATAATAAAGCACAAAAGAGATAGATACGAACCTGGAGGTGCCAAGCTACAAGCGCGTCTTGTTTACTCAGTTTGACATTTGAATCGTCGCTTCCATCATCGCCCACAGCTGCCTTTGTCTTGTCAAGATCATGTTGAAATTGATCCTTCCAGCAAGTGACAAGCTTATCAGAGATATAAATATACTTGTCCTGGGGGCTATTCGGCAGATGTAATCTTTCCCATATTACTTGGAGGATGCATAGGAACACATATCGTATGAAGATCCAAGTACCAACATTGTGCATATCGTTTGGGCACATTAGTAGTGCACTGCCGGTAGAAATACTAGAGGACTTGGCTTTCATAGTAGCGGGTGGTAATACTGATGGGACCTCGCAGATAGTTGGAGGAACCAAATCCGAAATGGATCTTCCCGAGATGAGATTAGAATACGCTTCAGCAATAGTGAAAACACTTTCCGCATCACACATGTAATGAGAAGCGCAGAGCCCTATTAACGTGGAGTCATTCAACACGGTGATACGAATTTGGAGCACATCTGGGGCCGGTAAAGAGCTCGTTGAGTCGAAATGAATAATGGCATCCGCGTCAGCACCACAATCATGATAAGAGGGGCTTTTATCGTTTTTCACGGCCTGGAAATTTACCGGGAAATATTCTGCCAAGTTCGAGCAGAGAGTTCTGGCCTTAAAATTGAGATTTGATCCAGTCGTGATAGTATATGGGAATTTCTTGCCCGAAGTCAGTATTTGTAATTTCTAAACGTGGTTAATGTCCTGAGTAGAAGATTCACCTTTCGGATTATAGTACCACCTAATATTGGCCATCTGAGTATGAGCTCTTCGGCCTTGCGCTTCAGAATGCTTGTATTTAATGACCCGTGGACAACAAGTCCGAGGAAGACAGTGCTGTCCCGACTGAAAGCTTCGCCAGTATGCGACCAGACATCTATAGCGCTGGCCATGAAGGAAGTAGCGAGATTTCAAGTGGCAATGCTATACCGAAAATAGAATAGAGAATGAGTTGCGCGGGCCTATTTATCTACACAGATTCTCTTTTGCCCACAAATAAATTTGATGGAAAACGGGGAGAGAAGGATGGATATATTATATAGCAGCAGTAGAATTAATGTCACGTATCCTTCGTAAGCGCTAGTATCCCCTTATCCGCTACGCTAGTACAAGTAATCTAACCCGTATATAGTGCGTTAAACGATCGTTTGATCTATTTAATTGGTTAATGAGCTCGCTTAAGAGTAAGCACCAATTGGATCCGTTGTTTTGAGTACGGATTAAGGTTCGTACAATTGCAGAAGATTGATTTCAAGAAACTAGGCTGTTTAGGGTTAGGGTTATCTTTAATAATATAGCCCTTCTTCCCTCTGACCTTTGAAGCGTTCCATATTTAGATTCGAGAGCTTTTATAGTGAATATTTCGCTGGTGACTACTCACGGTCTATACTGCTAAGTACTTATAATATTAAAGAAAATACGGCTTAGTACGTCATTGATTCCCTCGGAGAATCAGAATCACATGGAGGTAACACTACAAGCCGTACATCAGACATGAAACAAGGTGAAGGTATATGAGAGACATAAACGGCTTTGGATAGGTCTCTATATCAGTCAATTTCGGCTATACTTCGTCTTCGAGTTGGAGTTTTCCCTGGTGTCCAAGAATGTGAATTGTATAAATGTGGTATAAAATGATTAAAGATCAAACATAGCATTCGTAGGCCACAACATGTAATAGTACGAAGGTCAGCTTGCGGTGGCGGACAAAATAACTCTAGGCTTAGTAAACTATTCGGCCACCTGCGCGCACACGGGACTACTGAATCGTCATGCGGCAAATCCACACTATCATTGCAATCCAAAATTTAAACAAGCTCAAATTTCTCATCCCTCTTTTTGTCAGGCATTTCAATGGCTTCGCCATCCATCATGCCGTGCATATAACATTCTCCGATTATTGACCAGTGGATTTGCCCATTATCAGTTGTACAAGGTCGCAACACAACCGGCACCATGCACCCATACAAAATACATATAATGTCACCTTCCCTTGCTACCATAGGTGCAAGCCCAATCCTGCCGTCTTTGGTACCCATAAATTTTCGATTCCAGATAACGCTTTGCACTCGGCGGAGGAATTCCACCACGAAAGAAGAGCTCGGCTCGCATTCTTCTATGATTCGTTTGGTTTCAATATCTCCCGTAGGAGTGCTTCGCTCAAGGCAGTATAGGAAAGCCCTATGGTACCACGAAGGGGCATATGAGCCATCTGGGCCTCGGTCGGCCACCAAAGTTCTCCAAAACCGCTCCGGTACAGGATCATCCTCATCAGAGAGCTTGCACCCACCAAAGTCGAGCCATTCATAAGAGATGATGCCCTCCAAGGCGCGAGGTCCAAGCCTGGATATCTCAGCTATCTGAAACCCGTTAACCAGTATATGTTTAGTTGGAAAGCGGTCATTGGGGCAAACAGTCTCTACCGGCGTAGAAGCTTGGCGGCCCCGGGACGCGTTATAAAAGCCTTGCCCCGGAAGGCCTACCAGAATATCTGCATCGGTGCGTCCGGACACCATGTTGTCCGCATGGAACTGATGAAAGGGTTGAAGGGGACGGACCCATGTCGGCAGTTTTGCCTCGTTCTCGGATACTGAATTTGACCAACGCCGACATAGGATATCCAGAGACCCAGAACGATTAATAACATGAAGGACAAAGTTTTGATAGACGTCCTGTACGCTTTGGTTATACTCCACCTGAAGAGATGTTTGGCCGGAAGATTTGAGACCTGAAGATTGATCATCCTCAAATAATGGTAGCCCGTCTTTGGCCAGAGCCAATACTGAGAAAATTCTATCCTTGGGGTCGGAGGAGGTAAGATCACTTAATTGGGACACTAAATCTTCAAGACTTAGCAGCCTGGTATACGATTTACTAGATATTGGCCATCGTAGTGCATTGGTAGTCACGTCAACGAAACGCTCGGCCATGGCGAGCTTTCGATCATTTAAATCGCCATGAATCTTCGGCTGGTGTCGAAATATATCGTTCCGGCGAGAGGCAAACATGGTTACCGCATCGACAAAATCAGCATAGTGAATAGCTTGCTCACCACAGTGTAGGGTAATGTTGCGAGCCACAGCGACTTCTTGGACGAGCCACAGCCGGCTAAATGCCCGGTTCTTAAGCAATGCTACCAACGCCAACCATCCATCGACTGTACTGGTATCTTGAGCCTGGATGAGTTGATCAATACTTGCAAGGTCTAGCATTCGAGGGATAAAATCCAAAGCAGTTTTCGAGCTAGAGTCCTCTCCCAACCAAAAGCAGAGGTTTTTGGATTTGTGAAATATGTCCCGCTTCAGTGCCACCTGCCGATTGACCTCGGGTACAAGGCTGCGATTTATGCATAAAGCATCGACCCAGAATAATTGTGATTCATGGGGGTGGCGGAGGGCTCGCAGCGCGGCGTGTATGTTACTTCTTAGAAATAAGCAGTGGGAGGTAGGCGGCACTGCGGAGTCTCGTAGTTCAATCTCGATGGAGCTTATCTTTACCATATCGCTGCCACCCCAAACATAGGAAATGACCTCGTAGGCGGGAGGGTCGTGCATCGAAGCCGTCTGAAAGGAAGCAACTATCTTTTCTTCCTTCCGACCCGGCTCGAGTTTTAAAAGACGAAATTCATTGTGTTGCAAAGTCAGGTAGGCGAAGGCCACGACGGATGGATTGGGCTGGCTACTGGGGGCCGGCTGGAGTGACGGGGAGCTGGACTCAAGAGTATGATGTTCTCTCTTCAACCGCTTTACCAATGTACTGCGGACGGGGCGGTCATAAGTAGGCTTTTCATCAGGCGAACCTTCATCCTTATCATTCGGTCGGTCCGGGGGTTCTGGAATTTCCGTGGCTGGTGGAGGTTTGGCACGACGAGCGGGTTTAGTTAGGTTCGGGCCTCTCTTGCGAGTGTTTACCTCTGGTTCGGAACATGGAAGTTCGGGACGGTGTTGCAGACAACGATCGCATTTCTGTGGCCAAACCCGACCGGCGGGGAAACACTGGTCAGAAAGAATTAGTTGAAGGGCACGTTGAGCTCACTCATATCGAGGACATCGGTTACTTACTTTCTTCCGAGCATCGCGACACTGTTTACACTTCCACAGGTTGAGCTTCTGACGCTTCTCGCGACCCTCGTTGCCGTCGGGCTCAGAAGGACTGTCGCCATCGTAGGCTCCGGGATCATCGCGAGGCTGCTCAACGGCGGGCTGAGGCTGAGGCTGATGCTGATCGGATGATGGAGCTTGCTGCTGTAAAAGTCGTGGGTCGATGGAGGGGTCAGCCATGCCGTGAGCATAGCAGAGCGGAAGTCAGGAAAAGGAGAGCTGCAAAGCAAAGAGGTGGGAGAACGACGACAGGCACAGGCAAAAAGACTGCAAATTTGCGTGGGTGGTCGGGTGTGCGATAGCAAACATGGAACGGACAACGTGGCTTGGGCCGCCAGAGGGGTGAGTTTGGATGCTGGCGGGTTGGCCATTTGCTTGCGCACACTGGGCAAAGTGGACTGATTTGCTTTCACCGACCATCGTGGCTTTGCTTTCAGCTACGCCCGCCAGAGTAGGGATGCTGTACGTAAATAACCCAATGCAGAAATCCACCATTACGGCCAAAAAGTAGGGTAATTCCGTCTCGCATCAAAATGCTGAGAGTTCACGCCCCATCATGTAGACTTGAGGAAGGTTTATTACAGCCGTGACAGCTCCTTTCTTAGTAGCCATAGCTTTTACCGTCTGAAAAGGCTGTAATTCGGGAACCCAGTCCAAATATACGGTAATTTCAGCTAAGCCATTCGGCGACACCGAGTCAGCCCATGATGTAGATTCGGTGCCCTTTGACCCCTGCGTGACCGTAAGCTGACGTTGCGTGTAGAGCAAAAGTGCCCCTCTTCCTGGCTGAGCCAGCAAGCGACAGCAAAAGCCAGGTTTTTGCGTCTTCGTATCTTGCCACGCCGGCTTCTTTGCTTGCGCAGCGAAAGCAACGCGCTAGCAAATCTGCAATCCTATAAAGGCTCTGCCCCCTCCAAATCTGCTTCTCTTTCTTTTCATCAGCCATCCTTCTCTTCTGTTTGCGATCGACCAAGTACACCTACCCTACCTGCATTTGCTATCCTCCATCCCATTTGCCATCGCCACGCATCACTGCATCCTTTCCCGTCAATTATGCCGTCGCAAACATCTACTTCCTCCTACAAGTCCAAGTCTACAAGGTACATGGTGTATTCATCCCTTCCTCATACCTTCACGCCCTAACCAAAGCCTTAGATCCAAGAGCCGTGGTGAAACTGCCTTGACTCTGAACTCCTACCTCTACGATACTTCCTCGGTTCAGGAACGCTTCGCCTGCGCACGCCATACTTCCTCGTCCAACTCATCCTCCGACCGTTATACAGCGCTGGCAAATAGCGTGGATCGACTGGAGCGGGTCATTGGCGGACACAACCCAAGCAGGCGACGCTCATGATGGAATCAAATACGCAGAATGACGATATGACGGACACGAGGGATGGGAAGAATGGTGGGATTATTATTGTACCCAGATATCACACATATGCCTTACTGAAAACTCTCCTCTTTTCTCCAAATATTTTCTGCCTGACCATCCACACCACGTAACTCGTACCGCTCTCGCCGGCCTCAAGGTGAAAGGGGACGACTTACTACGCTTCCAAGCACTGCCACTACTCACCGCTTTAGGTAAAAAAGAGGTAAGGACCTAGTCGAGCCAGCCCAGCGATGTTAAGACGAATGAACTTGATCGGATTCCACTGATCAGGTCCATTGGGAACTCACTTTGCCGGAACTCGACCACGATCAACCAACCACGCGTCGGCAGTCTATCCAGACGAGCAGGCCGAATGATGAAACCTGCTCCCCCGCCTTGCCATAGAAACATGCATGATTAAAACCACGTCATCGCATTTAGTTTGCAGCTGCGAAGCAAGTAACGCGTGTTGGTATCTGTGTTGCTGGCTGAACTATATATCTCGATTCCAGTCTCCTGTTCATATCCGCTCTATGACCTCTTTTACCATTTGGCCTTTACGGTACGTATTCTCGCCGCTCTGGTTGATTTTGACTTCGATTTCTTTGTGCCATCTTGTCCAGTGAGTGAATATACAAGCTCGGAAGGCGTTTAATTCGGCCTTGAGGTTCAACTTTCGATTCAGAACGAACTGAAGCTAATTTTGACATAATGATTCATTAAGTTCGTAGATTCAAGTCGAATATTCAGAGGTCCAAATGATCTATTCGATCGGAACTTAGACGTGCATTAAGAGTAAACTCCAAAGTCTGTGCTATTCTATCAAAAAGTTTTTGACTGCTCTCATCTCCAATTTAAATTAAAGGAGGTTACATATTCATTGCTATTCTTCCCTATCATTCTGCTCGTCCAATCGTTCGTTATATGTCTTGTAAGATGGCTGCTTCCACGGCCCAAGCTTACCCTCGTCCCGACTTCGAGCGCACCAGCTTGCACTGGAAGTCATTGAATGGTCCTTGGGACTTCCTTTTCGACGACGATGATGTTGGGGTAGCTGAGTGCTGGCAGCTCAGGGGTCTTCCCCATCAGGTGTTGGTTACAGGATCCGGATCCAAAGCTGTGCATGACCCTGAAAGCTTGGGTATTACACAAAAGATAGCCGCCGGCACCCAGAATGTAACAGAACACACTCTGGCCCCCAACAACTGCACAACAAACTACAAACAGAAGATACAGGTGCCTTTCGTATTCCAGGCAAAGGCATCTGGCATCAACGAGCGCGGCAACCACGAGGTACTGTGGTATGAACGCTTCATTGAGGATCTCCGTACCACCGAGCAAAGGGAACATGGCGATAAGACGTTACTGAGGTTTGGTGCCGTTGACTACGAGGCAAAAGTCTGGGTGGCGGGGCAATATGTTGGAGGACACCGCGGGGGACATGTACCCTTTGAGGTCGATATCACTGAGATAATCGACTCTGCGCCATCAGGGCCGCTGAGATTGACAGTACGAGTCTTCGACTCGGCGTACGACTTGACGCAGCCTCGTGGAAAGCAGTACTGGGGACCTAAGCCGGAGTCCATTTTCTATACGCCATCAAATGGTATCTGGCAATCAGTCTGGCTTGAAATAGTCCCATCGGTGAGAATCGCCGACAGCAGCTTTGGAACTATCTTGCGATCCAACAACATCGATACTGGAGATCTCCACGCTCAGATTGCTGTGCTGGGTGGGAAGGTTGGCCACAGGTACAGCATTGAGTTGGAAGCGAGCTTTGCAGGCATTCCAGTCACTAAGTCACCGCAGAAAAGTCTTCCCCATGAGCAAAACCATGCCAACCTGGTCCTCAGCCTGCGTCTGTCGCAGCAACAACAGTCAAAACTGCAAGATTACATTGGTCAGGCTGCTCAACTGGACAACGACCGTTGCTGGCGGAATGGACTGGCGATTTGGTCGCCAGAATACCCTCTGCTGTACGACCTGACCCTGCGACTCTTTGACTCCTCGGACAAGCTTGTGGATGAAGTGAAGACTTCTACTGGAATGTGTTCTCTGAACTGGACCACAGGCGATGGAGCGCTCCATCTTAATGGACAACCAATCTTCCAAGCGCTGGTGCTGGATCAGGGATATTGGCCTGATACACTCATGACTCCGTCTTCTCCAGATAGCTTGAAGGCAGATATTGAGCTGTCGAAGAAGATGGGATTCAACGGCTGCCGCAAGCACCAAAAAGTGGAGGATCCCATCTTCCTCTACTGGGCAGACCGACTTGGGTATCTTGTATGGAGCGAGATGGGCAATGCTTACCAATTTAGCCTAGAATATGTCGAGCGCTTCAACCAAGAGTGGATCGAGTCAGTCAAACGAGACATTAACCACCCATCTATCATCACTTGGACTCCAGTCAATGAAAGCTGGGCTTACACGTCTCTTGTAGACAACATGGAGCAGCGGAACCACATTCGAGCTCTCTACTACATGACAAAGTAAGGTCGACTAACCAGCCATCCCTCCTTTTTATTATTTTCAGCAACAGCACTGACCAAACAATTATAGGACCCTCGATCCTACAAGGCCCATCAACGACAACTGTGGCTGGGAGCACGTATGCACTGATCTCACGACTTTCCATGACTACAATGATGCACCTGCTTTGACCGAGACATGCTCTACGTTGGAAGGCATACTCAGCCCCAAAGCTGGCAGGCCCATGTTCGTTGCACCGATTCCTGGTCTGGACCCGGGTGCAGAACACCGTTCTGGGGCTGTTGTGATGAATACTGAGTTTGGTGGTGTTAACATCGCGTTAGCAACAGCTGGTGGCTCTACAAAGGAATGGGGCTACACAACCGCAAGCGATCCGCAAGACCTTCTTCGGAGAATTGAGCAACTTATGAACGGGATTGTTCAGGGCGGCCATTGTAGTGGTTTCGTCTACACCCAGCTGTATGTTGCAAGTACCGCAGGTATATACCGAAAGCTGACTGTTATTACGTAGTACCGATATTGAGCAAGAGACTAATGGTCTGTTCTCATTCGATCGCAAGGAAAAGTTAAGTGCGGAGAAGGTAAAGGCTATAGTAGATAAGACGTTAAAGATCTTCTATCGTAGTTAGGTTTGCCAGAGATAATGAACTCTAGATGCATCAAAGTTGATTTACATGATATCTAGTAGATTAGAGCTATAGCGTACTACGACCAAGAAAAGACGAGAATTCACCTATGTTGTTAGCATTCTAACCCTGGATATAACAGGAGATATTTGGGGTAGCTTATAGCTGACTTACGATGATAAGAGACGCCCGCTTCATGCTTTCCATCGCACGGCGTTTTTTTGTAACAGCCGCCTTGATACTACTGACATAATCCTGCACAAACGTCTTGAGGCATACCACTTCAGCCAACAGGATGGATATAAAATCGAAGCAGGATTTCATAGTGCGTACTTGCCTTAAATATTGTGATCGTGGTTGAGTTCGCTCATGTGGAATGGTATTGGATTGACAACATGATCGTGTTTTGAGACACATGACCTCATACCATGCCGGCAAAGTGACTGAGATATAACACAGCCTTTTCGGTTTTGGTGAGGAGCTGTAAGAGGTTGAGCCTTACTCACCGAAGAAGTGCGCACGGTATGCTGTCGTTCCGCTTATCCTTCAATAGGCAGGTCGATGGTGCGCAATCCTTGCTGACTTTGTACTCCTGTATATCGTTAGCGCATCTCCGCAGATGATGACAGGAGTGGAGAAGCTTCATATATGTCTAACCATCAACCTCTTTGTTTGGACTCTTCTAAGCAGACTTGACATTATATGCGAGAATGACGATCAGGAAGTTCAAACCCTACTCCGCACCTCTGCGGCAGGGACAATCACAAACAGTTCCAACCAAGATCCGCCTTCTGGTCCTAGGCGGCACCAGCTTTGTTGGTAGAGCTGCTGCCATGGAAGCCATTGCACGTGGACACGACGTAACTACATTCAATCGCGGTACCAAGCCAACTCCCGAAGGAGCAAAATCTATCATTGGCGACCGTCTGGCTCCCGATGGCTACAAGGGTCTTGAAGGCCTGACATTCGACAGCGTGCTTGACACATGGTTTGAAGACGCCGAAGTTGTTAACACAGCCATCGAGGCACTCAAAGGCCACATGTCCCATTTCACCTACATATCCAGCATCAGCGTCTACGATATGAATAGTGCAGCAATACCATTAACGGAAGAGTCACCCCTCGTTGATCTTGAAAAACCCGAGTCCAGCAATAAATATAGCATTGATAAACTTGGCGGCGAACTCGCGGCTAAGGAAGCTGGAGTACCGGTTTTACTCCCTCGCCCTGGAATCATTCTTGGCCCTTATGAAAGCTTCCCTGGTCGTCTTCCTTGGTGGTTAAACCGCATGCAGCGTGGCGGACGAACTTTGGGACCTGGTCCCAAGGAAAACTCCCTGCAGTTCATTGACGTGCGGGATTTAGTTTCCTTCGTCATTGACGCAGCCGAGAAACGGCTCGGTGGCGCCTACAACATAGTAGCCCAGCCTGCACACACAACTATGGGCGAGCTAGTGGACACCTTAAATGAGGTTGCTGGTGACCATGCTGAGCTGATCTGGAAGGACCCCGAAACTATTCTCAAGGCAGGTATTTTACCATGGAGTGAATTGCCCTGCTGGCTTCCTCCTGGGCATAAACATGACCTCATGTTTGGCTGTAACGTGGACAAAGCATTTGCTGCCGGACTTCATGCTAGGCCGATGAAGGATACCGTTGTTGATACTTGGGCATGGCTTCAAGGAGAAGATAAAGAACTGCCGGATCGTGGAATAGTTGGCTTGGATCCAGAAAAAGAGGCAAAGGTTCTCCAATAATATCATAGGTAGTTGCGATAGCGCAAGAGACTAGATTAAATCGAGTATATAGGGAAACTGGGTGTCAGACCCTAAGCACTCTGCCGAATCTTTAAAGCTATCATTAGAAGTTCGAATCACAACCCTTTCTCCAGACCCTTTTCTGGATCTTCACTCGGCGCCCTATTTATTTCAATATCCCTTTCGATTCCACCAATTAGTCTTATCTCTTTATCGACCCCCATATCTGGCGCTGCATTTAAGGACAAACCACTGCCATCGCTCTCGATCTCCGTCTCCCGAGGTTCCCTGGGCGCACCTTGCTGATCATTTACCGGATTGTCTTCGGTAGGCACAATTTTATATTGCTCTTTAATCGGCTCGCCATACTTCTAAAAGATGAAGGGGATAGATATCAGCAAGCAAGCAACATCACCAACCCCAAACGCATCAAACATATATTGTGTGAATAGTGGAGCAGCTGCACAAGTTGCGGACCTTGGAACGGTATTGGCTGCGAGTGCGCATGCAAGACAAATCAAGTAGGTGGCTGCAAAGAGTTTAGGTAGGAGATGAAGATAAAGAGGATCAAGGTTCCAAGGATGGCCCTGGCGGTTGTGGGAACCATCCAATACACTGAATTGAATTATCCGGTCCGTGCGAACCTATACAATTATCAATTAGCATTGCTCTGCGTATAATACCGCCGATCATCGCCAAAAGTAGTCGAATTTCAGGTCGTTGTTTTATTCTCTATGTAAAATAACCGGCTAGTTCATCTTTGCCTTTGTCCTGTCACATGAAGAGAGTATAATCAATAGTATGGATTAATCGAGCTAAAGAAATCTCTGTTATAGAGCGTTAACACGCGTAAATTGAATACTGATTTTGACTCTAACTCAAGAATACCAGAACTAAAGGCTATGAATGGAGGCATGTAGCCCAAAACCTAGAACAAAATACGAAAATACGCGCCAAGACTTTCAACAGGTCCTTGATGCATCGACCAATATCTAGGAAGTTTAAGCACCACCATCATGGCCTCCGTCGTGTCCTCCGTCGTGTCCTCCATCTCCATCGAACGGGTTCTGCAGGTACTTGTTTTGTGACCCAGGCCCGGATTGGAAGCAGCCACAACATTCAAGTTTAAAGCACCCGCTTTCATCTTCGGGATCGCCAGCGCCACCACGTAAACCCACGTTAGTGGCCTGCATCTGTGATTCAGGTTTCTTTCAATGTTTTAGCAGGTGATATACTTTGACACGAGTAGGAGCTTCTCTAACAGGCTGTTGGGTGACGGCCTCACTAGCACGGCGGCTATCTATACTAGGCCTGGGAGACATGACACTAGAAAAATGTTTTGGTATTTGCGGATTGGTTTATGTTGATTCAATAGAATAGAGAGGTCCTCAAGGTCGAGCTTCAATGAAGAATGAAAACTTTGTATTGCTAGAGTAGAGTAACTCCTAACTAGCTGTGAGGTGAAAACATCTTATTTTATAGTTCTGTTTACAGAATGCTATATTCATTAATAACAAGTATCCGTCGCGTCATGGCTGATCACAAGCCGACGAGGTCACGTCAGCACTTTGATATTCAGCTTGCAGAGAGGCTCAGCGAACCTATAGTATGTAAAAAGAGCCACTAGATTCTTATCTTTGCCCCACAACAGATTTGCAACGCACGTTGATTGGTCTGCTCGTGCTCTAGTATCCTGTATCGTAAGCAGCTTCACCAAAGAACAAGCAGAGGTTATATTTAAGTGAACAAATTTTAACAAGCCTCAATACGGCCGACGTAATTTGCCTCATAGCCTCACACGAGATTCTTGGCACCATGGGTTTCATGACCATATCTTGGTCGCCACTAGGTTGGACTCGGCCCCAACAATAACTTTGCTTAGGATCTGCTTCAAAATATTACCTTGAAGATAATTACCTTTAGTCACGTACACTACATCTGGTCACTCCATTACTTACAGTATTGCAGGTGGGCTACAATACCACCTTCTAACCATCTCACACTATTGCACTGATTGCACTTATAGTAATCAAAGAGGTATGAGTTTACTTAGTTGAAATAAAGTCGTACCAACCAGCTACTCGTTCTTCCGTGCTGTTAGTCTGTTCTACTCTACTAGTTTGTACTAGTTATAAGTTATGACTATTCCTATACAGCCTCTTAAAGAGGCCACCCTCTTTCTTTACAAGCTCTAACGGAGGTCCTACCTCTACTAACTGGCCATCGTCGAGCAATAGTACGACATCGCTATCCATAATGGTGTCTAGACGGTGGGCGACGGTTACGATAGTATGCTCCTTGAACTCTTCTCGGATAAGCTCCTGCATTATCTCGTCCGTCCGTGTGTCGACACTGCTAGTGGCCTCGTCAAGTAGAACAATCTTGCCACGTGTCTTGCGCATAAGTATAGCGCGCGCAAGTGAGAACAGTTGCTGCTGGCCCTGTGAGAGCGGTAGAGACTTCATAGTAGCGTCCAGGATGGCAGTGGGAGATGTGTCAGGCTGTAGTACCTGATCGCTGTTGTTCCATACGCCGCCCATGGCGGCCTCAAGTTCCCGAGTCTGCATACCGGCCGTCTCAGCGCCAGAAGCTCGGGCCTTGAAGATAGACCACAGCCCTACCCTTTTCAGCGCATGAATAATATCGTTGTCCGAGGTGGCCGAGTCGGTAATATCCAGGTTCTGCCGCACCGTGTCTGTCATAACCAGCATTGGGTCCTGCGGTACGGTGATGATCTGCGACCGGACAGCGCTGCGGGGCAGCGTCTGTATGTCGAGATTGTCGATTCGGATAGTGCCAGACTCGATCTCAATCAGGCGCAGCAGGGTGAGCAACAGTGAGGACTTACCGCTACCGGTGCGACCACAGACTCCCACCTTCATCCCCGCCTCAATTGAGACCGTCAAGTCCCGGAGGACAAGTGAAGGTGGGTTGTAAGCTGCCGACATGTGCTCGAAGGTGATAGTGCCACGGGCTGGCCAAGCTTGTGGTGGGATGTGAGACTCGCCAGGCTTATCCTCTGGCTGAACGTCCTTCTCAAAAGCGCGCAGACGCGAGATGGAGCCGAGGGAGGTCTCCATGTTAGTCCAGGATTCGACAAGGCCGAGTAGCAACATGTTTGCCCGCAACACGACATTAAGTGCGATACCAATTTGGCCGGCAGTGGTAGTTCCTCTGAAACACACGGCAATGGAGATTACAAGCATGGCCAGGCCAAGCACAGTTAAATCCATAACGATGTTGAGCCAACGCTGGAGGCACATTAACAGGTACAGAGCGCGCATGGTTAGATCGAGTTTCTGGACGTTGTTGATAACGAATAGCCGTTGCCACCCAAACGCCCGAATGGTGGCGACGCCCTCAAGGGTCTCAAGAAAACTGGAATTAACCAGTGCCTTGGTCTCGAGGTCAAGGAATCTGGCCTGGCGCGATGCGGCTAGGTAGGCTTTCTGTACGATGTAGATGACAACAGACGTGAAGGGCAGAGTGAGGACCATGAGCGGCTGTGTAATGCCCAGTAGAATACACTGGGATATCAGCTGGAAGAGGAACTGACCGACTGCCAGCAAGGAAGAAGCCAGTCTACCGTCGATCATCTGGATGTCTGCGCTGAATCTGTTCAGGGTCGCGCCTGTATCGGTGGTTGCAAAGTATGAGTGAGGAGCCTCCATAACGGTACGTAGTAGCCGGGCGTGTAGTGTGTTGCTAGACTGCGGGCCAATGATGAGGAAGACGTTGGAAATTGTGGCAATGCTTGCGACTTGCGCTCCAAGTGCTAGTAAAAAGTAAATGGTCGAGTAGTACGACATGTTTTCACTACCGCTTTCCGCCCACAACCGCAGCCAGTACGGGACCACACCCAGAATTGTAACATGCAAGGTTAATGAGGCCAGCAGCGCGAGGAGCTTGCGCGAACCGATGGCTCTAAAGTAGTAACCTGTACAGTTTTAGCGAAATTGTGTTGTACATACGGGAAAGTGGTATGTCTCATACTATAAAGCATGAGATCTCCTGTTTTCCTGGAGATATCTTGCATACGGCCATTAGACTTCTTCTCCGTAGAAGATTGCCTCGGCATATTATCCTTAGCTTCGGGATGGTCAATCAACTTCTGCGACTCGTAATAGTTCCCTTTGAGCACGACCTGGCTGATGTAACCAGCTTCAGCCCGTAGGTCATCCCATGTCCCTCGTTCAACGATCTTTCCCTCCTCGCCGAGGACGATGATGTAGTCTGCCAAGGGTAGATGCTGCGCTGTTGTTCCGTTAGACAGACATATTTCCAAAAAAAAGGCTACAAATAGTAGAAAAGCAATCCCATACTCGCGTGAGTGATAAGCAGAACCGTGGTACCGAGTTCTTTGAATAAGCCATTGGGTCCGATGAGATTGTTGAAAATGCACGCTTCGGTCTTCGCGTCAAGTGCACTGAGTACATCATCAAGGATAATCATGTCTCGATGCGCATATACTGCACGTGCTAGAGCCTATACGTCACACCAATATCAGTGGCTAGTAGAAATCCAAAAGGCATGAAAATCGGAGAGTTCACTGCATTACAGGTTCTGAAGGAGCAAATTTCTTACCACTCGCTGCTTCTGTCCGCCCGAGAGTGTGATCCCTCGGCTGCCAACGACGGTCTGGTCACCATCAGGCAGCTGAAGCAGGTCCTCTTCCAGATCACACGCAATTAAGACTCGCCTGTACCACACTTGGTCCAGTTTCCTGATATCTCCAGGTGGGCCTCGGATGTTGTCTTGGATCGTCCCGTTAGTCAACCAGGCTGTCTGCGCACAGTATGCAATCGTGTTCCAGGCAGTCCTGATTGCGCCTTTGTCGGGAGGTAGATCACCAAGAAGCGCTTTAACAAGAGTTGTTTTACCCGTACCCACTGCTCCTGAGCAGACCACTAGAGACCCCTTCTTTATAATTATACTAATATTTTTCAAAGCTGGATCCGCCATCAAGGCTGGTCGTACGGTCATATCGCCTACGGAGATTGCTATATCGGCATCCTGACTGGTATTTGTCAGCATTGCTAGATTTCGCTGTAGCGAGCAGAACTATTGCTATACCTGTGGCCCCTAGCACTGTTTTCATACTTCTCGAGAACCTCCCGATTATCATGTCGATTAGGGCTAGTGAGATAGTTCTGTATGCGGTCGAAGAGGGCGATGTAAGATGCCACACTAGGCACAAGGGTAAGTAGGCTGTTAGCAGGGTTTGTGACCATATCGATCATAGCTAGAGACGTAAAGATTAAATTCGCATCAATAGACTTGGTGCCGCCTAGTTCGGCTTGGAAAGCATAGACGACAAGAGTCACAACAGGGCTGAAGATGCTCAACATCGAAGCTACCGAGTATCATAAGATCAGCTTCGGACTAGAACACAGCTAAGACTTGTCACGACATAAAAGGGGCAGATCTCACCGCTTGCATTAAAGGCCACGACAAGCCAATGGAAGTTAATCATCATTTTAATTTCATGGTCCCGCGCAGCCTGGATCTTGGCTCCCATCCTGTCGACCAGTCCCATCATTTTGATATTCTTCATAGAGTCGAGACTGGCCTTGGTGATAGATATGCGTGTTTGGGTAGCCATGCTTAGGGACTTTTGACGGTCTGCAATGTGTGCAGTGACGAACTTGCTAGCTTGAGAAGTTACTAGATCGGTTAGCTAGGTCTAGCGGTGCAGCAATATAGATACAGTAACATACAAGCAACTATCAACAGAGGCACTATACAAACCCAACCGAGTTCTGTGGCTAATAGATATATGCCGACACCAAGTTCAATTATCTGGGACCATATTTCATGAAAGATAAAACCACAGAACTGAATCCCTTCAGCATCATTGCTCATCAGTGTCACGGCAACAGAGTCGTCAAAGACTCCGTCCTTAATCGTGAAACAGCGGTTGTGAATAAGCCCAACCATTGCCATGCGATTGCTCACACTAAGACGGTCCATACGAATGTCATACATTCCCTTGGCTACCTAGGACAAGCAGAATAGTAAGATATTAGGGTTCCACTAGAT
Organism: Coleophoma eucalyptorum; assembly: GCA_026120035.1. NCBI lineage: Eukaryota > Fungi > Ascomycota > Leotiomycetes > Helotiales > Dermateaceae > Coleophoma > Coleophoma eucalyptorum. Next base: position 79,208 of record JALRME010000056.1, read on the forward strand.
GCAACGCTGCGACGAGGGAAAGGGGGATACGAGAGGGGACATACAGCCATGCCTGTGTAAATGGAGAAAGTGAGTAGAATCAGCCGAAAGGCTTCGTTCCTATTCTCTTGTGGCGATAAGTTGCTGCTCACATACGCAATTGTTCGGCTAATTAGAAAGGGCTGGCTATATCGGAAGGCTATGAAGAGGATACGAGGAAGAACGACATCGAGGTTTCGGCGCCACAGGCACCTGAACTGGGCGAAAAATAGGCTGAATCGATGCTCTGGCCGTTCTGTACGTCGAGGTTAGCCTTTCATAACAACGAAAAGACACAGCTAGCGACATGCTTCTATTATCCCATATTTGCTGCATAGATTCTCGTAACTTCATGGCATTGATGCTCGAGGCTAAAGGCGGCATGTCTTCGGGTGACAGAATCTTAGAATAACCAAGGGCGATGATGTCGTTTACCCACCAGAAGAAAGCGTTGCCAAAAAGTCCAGCCCTCTCTTCAGGGGCCAGGCCACAGTAGGGCTCGCGCAGTATAGGTGTCTTGTCCTGTGCTTCTAAGACGAGAAGAACAAGCTTGGCTAAGAAGATGGCGAAGGCCAACAGAGAAGGGCTGCATACATTCTTCGCGACGTAGAGGAGGCTGATGTGTATTACATCTACGAAGGTCGAACACGCGAGGTAAACTGTCAATATGGTGGACGGCGCAACAGACCGGCCATGCTCGAAGAAAGATAGCACACACACCACAGCAGAGGCAACCAAGAAGAGCACTTGATACGCCAACAGCGTGACCTCAGCAGTCCCGACGATCACAGTAGCAATGTAGGCTAGTTGCAAGGCGAAGAAAATGGATGATACAATCTCCGCTCGAGTTAGTAACCACGTGATACAACTCGAATTTGCCTTTCACTAACAAGTTTTACAAGGCCTCGATAATTTGGCACTGTCACGAGCTTCGTACGGTACAGCCCAAAGATCCTGACAGGAGCGCTGATGAGAAGGAAAATTGATGGCCCAAATAGGAGAAGGCCCTGAAGGATCGCCTCGATATAGCTGTTGTCTAATAGATGCCCTTGAGGTGCAGTGAAGCCGCGTTGTATGCGCTCGTCAGCAGGTAGGCAGGGGGGCGCAAACCAGTTGGCCCAAGTCTCGAAGGGTGAGGACCGCTGAACATTGAGATCCGCCATGGCGCAGCACCCCGAATGAGGGCAGTGGCGTAAATAGTATTTTGTTGATATTGACCGGTGAGGATTGTTTGTGGTCGCAAAGCTGTTGGTATATCGTAAGAATCGCTAGCTGCCATGAAATTTCCCAAGCTTTCTAGAAGATGGCCTAGAGCAGGCTTTAGACTACCTGCGAAGGATGACAATTCGATATCAATTACCAGAATACCTTAAATATGGCACAAACATAATATCAAGATTGAATCTTGTTGCCATCGGTTGGCAAAAGACGGATGTTAACATGAGAAATAGTCAATTCCATCTCCCACTGTACCGTCCACAGGGTCAGCATCAGCCTTACTATATAGGGCAAGTCACCCGCTCTGGTACAAGCTCGGCGAAGCTAACCATATGAGTCAAATGAATTGAATTGAACTATATTATTTTGTTGATGTTTCACTTCAACTATTGTAGCCTCTCCATGTGAAACTAGGTAATCAAGTAATCATCGGTTCTCAAACTCGACTACCTGCGACAATCAGAAGAGCTGAGCGGTTGTGAGAACCCTTCCCCAAGGAACTGGAGGTAACAAGGCTAGGCAGGGTGTAGAGCGGGGACACCACAATCGTTGAGTACAACGTTGTATCTAATCCTTGGCTTGGCGGAGAAGTTTTCCCTATTACCGAGGGGTTGGAGCTTGGTCCTATGCCAATGGTCTCGCTACGGAGTGTTTTTGCTTATGGTCTGGTGATCCAACCCCTGTAACAGGCTGGTGATAGTCGTATTTGCCCGTTATCCCACTTAACAATCAAAACATTATTTTATCTAACGAGATTTTAAGAGCTTTCTTGGTTAATTCCAATATTCCTAGTGGATCTTGGCTTCAGCTGCTAAGGTTAAGTCACATATCAAGCAAATCATCCGCGAAATGTGGACTCCGAAATCAAAATTTAAAAATGCTGTACTGACAGCCAAAGAAGCATTGCTCTATGCAGATCAACGCTGGGATCGACCCCGGGGGTATGTGGTAATAAGATAGCAGCAGTATCATGAGTTCGTCCAAGTAGCAAACACACTAATTGTTGGCTGCAACCACTCCCACCTATTGGTGCTTGGTGGAAGCAAATGCACTTTGTAAGCGATGTGCACCCTGGCCGATCATTCCGGAACTGCAACAGTAGGTAGTAGTCTACTATATCTTCTATATTCAACTAGAATAACACCGCCCAGCCCAATTGATTAGTCCCGTATGTTACTTACCAACTATAGGCAAGTTATCTCCTTATCAAATGTATTCGTCATGTACGTCCTTTCTGTTGCAACCGGTATCTGCTTTCCCGTTAAGGCCTTCGCTTAGCGATTCTGCGGGCAGAACAGATAGTGTCCATATCAAGCCGACGGAATAAGCATCCAGCACGGATCCACATAGATAAAGGTGGAGAACCTGGAGACAGCTACAGTACTGTGCCTTAGTTCACCGTTTAATCCCTGCTGTGCTCGGAGCTTATCATTTCCAACTGAATTCCACATACAGTTGTACCTTGGTTTACCCTCATCGTACAGCAAGAAGCTCAAGGATGTCGGTCAGTTGTAGATCCAAGCAGATATAACTGAATGACCTGCGTTTGTCTTGTACCTTTCCAGTAGATTCAACAACACTTTCTCCACATTGGATCTGTCGGCATCTCCCCATTATCTCGGCCCGCTTCTTGGTCGTATATAATGACAATGTTTCCGGCGATAGAGCAGATACGCAATGCACCAGTCCAATTGGTTTGGCAACGAAGTATTGAGATTGGTCAATCCATCATAAGTCTTACCAAGAGTTGCCTTTTCCTCATTGGGTCAATCCAAGTAATTCTGGGTGGTAAGTGCACACACTCAATTCCTTTCCATACCTAATAAAATCATAGTCACAAATGACCGTTTGGTTGGAATTCCTACTGTGCCATTTATCGCGACACCTCATGCATCGAGTTATTCCTTGAAGAATATCAAGTCTATCATCGTAGATTCTAAATATGCAAACTCTGTCAACACGGCCGGAGAGACTCTTATTCCTCCAACTCTGCTAGAGTTTGCCACAACTTTTCGTAAGGATGTAGAGTCTAATTGGGGAATGAATCTCGATGTTGTTCAGGGTACCAAAATGACAGCAAATTCTATCTTCATGACTATCGGTAACAATTCTGGATTTGTGGATGCTGCAGGCCGTTGGACTGGAGAGGCATATGCCCTTGAAGTTTCTGATGGCATTACTATCACAGGCTCCAGTCCCCTTGGAGCCTGGTGGGCAACACGGTCGATCCTCCAGCAAGCCGTTCTTGGTGATATGGCCATGCAACAAGGGTATGGCGTTGACTCTCCTAAATGGGCCAATCGGGGTTTTATGGTATATACACCCTCATTTCGTCCTTACTCATTAGTTAATTGGTATTAAGATTGATGCCGGTCGTCATTACTACCCTAAGGACTGGATCGTTGAGATGTGCTCTTATCTCTCGTTCTTTAAGCAGAATACATTCCACTTGCATCTTGACGACAACCTATATAACAATGTTGACATTTACACTCTTGAGCGGTCTAAGGAAATATATGCCGCTTTCCGACTAAACTCAAACAGCGAAGCAGTTTCTGGTCTATCTCGTCGATATAATGAGTCATACTCTGAAAGTGACTTCGAAGAGATGCAACAAGAGTGTGTGGCCAGGGGTGTCACAATAATCCCAGAATTTGAGGCACCAGGTCACGCAATGGTCATCACTCAGTGGAAACCAGAAATTGCTCTCTCTGCTGATTTCAGTATGCTTAACATCACCCACCCAGACACCATTCCAACAATGCAGATTATTTGGAGTACTTTCCTCCCTTGGATCCACAGCAAGACTGTCCACATTGGCGCAGATGAATATGAAAGTGGTTACAGAGACGATTACAACTACTTCGTTAACACTATGGCGGACTATATCTATAACGTCTCCGGGAAGGCAATCCGTATTTGGGGTACTTTTCCTCCTAAGACAGGTGAGAGCAACATTCAGAAGGCGGTCACAATCCAGCACTGGGAGTATTTTGAGGATAATCCTTTGGCTGATTACATCGATAACAACTACTCCGTCCTCAATTCGGATGATAAGTTCTACATGGTTGGAAAATGGAGTGGAAGCTATCCCCAAACGATCAACATTACCAGAATTTTCCACGGACAGCAATATGGTGGTCCATATGCACCATGGGTCTTCGATACTAGCAATGTAACAGACAACCCGTTGCCAAACAATCCTTATGTTCTAGGTCAACTCGCTGCATTATGGAACGATCATGGACCAAACTCCACAGTTTTTTCTGAGGCCTATTATTCTATTAGAGATGGTCTCCCGCCTCTAGGCGATAAGCAATGGGGTGGAGATCTTACCGAAGAGGAGTACTATGAGATCTTTGAGGCCCTTCACGCTGCTATCCCTGCACAAAACCTTGACAGCGCTATTGCATCCAAGACTAACACAATTCTTAAATATACTGGTGCAAATGGCAGCAACGTCGAGGATCTGTCAGGAAACGGCTATGATGGTATTATTGTTGGTGACTGCAAGTATACCTCCCAGGGATTTAAATTCAATGGAAATGGATATATTGAAACACCATTGGTTGCAAAAGGCCGCAACTATACCCTCTCTTTTTCTGTTAATCCCGAGACGAGCTCTCCAGGTACGCTATTCAACAGTTCGCTATCTACTTTGTCGGCAGGCAATGGGACTATTAGCAACATCACTTTTATTGCTGGTGGGAATGCATACTCGCTTAATTACTCGCTCCCAGTTGGACAGTGGTCAGATGTCAGCGTCATTGGAAGGGATACTGCGACCTACTTCCTTGTGGAAAATAACGGGACACAAAATATGATGGAATTCACAACCAAAATTGGTGTCAACGGCGAGTACTTTGTATGGGCTGTGATGGCCATTGAAGCCCCACTTACTACAATTGGAGCGGGTTTCAAGGGTCTAATGAAAAACATAACCCTACTTGGCAGCGCGTGAACAGACACAGAACATTAACTAAATAACATGATAAACTATTTATGCAGAAGATTATTATAAAGTCTCTAACATATTAAAAATCATCTGAAAGGAATTTACTTCCCCTTGCTGTAGTCATTTCCATTCTGAGAGTATCCAGGATCGTTTAATTAAAGCTACATTTACGTTACTCCTCATCAATAGTTATAGTTGACTGAAAGACGAAGCATGATGTAGTCCAATTTTTACAGTTTTCTACGTTATATAATCTATTTAAGAATTTGGATCTATTGAACAAAGTTTAAAACGAGGAAACCTGATTATTCGTGGTGTCGGGTTTAGAAAATGATCTTGAAAACCCACGTCCACTTATCTGCAGCAATAATTTCCTTTGAAACTTTTATTTCAAGAGAACCGTTTGCCAAGAGCTTGGAAGTAACAGGAGTCCCTGCTAAACTACCACCTATTGTGGTGATCTGATCTCCAGTAACGTAAGGAACAGGGGAATTGATGATGATGGTCTCAGTTGGCTCGTCGAGCAAAAAGATGTAGAAAGCATCCAAAGTTTGTGTGAACCGAACTGAGTCACCTTCACCGGGTGTAATGAACCAGTAGGTTGTGTTATAGATGGCCTCACCATGGGATCGAATCCAGGCGCCTGCTTCCAACAGATTATTCTTTTCAACGGCAACGACGGACCCATCACCTGTAGGTCCAATATCAAGGAGTAGATTTCCATTCTTGCTAATGATATCCACGAGACTTGTAACAATAGCAGAAGCATTCATATAGCTTGAGGTAGCTGTAGCCCTGTTGTATCCATATGAATATGGATCCATACCAAGGTTCGATTCCCACTTTCTGGCTTGTGGAATGTCTAGTTTTGCGTATTCTGGTGTGTCAAAATCTCCGGGAATACCGCAGCGGTTGTTCATCACTACTTGCCGATTCTGAGATAATGCTGTATTGAACCAAGGTGCTGCAAATTTGACGCTGACATTGGCGCCGCCTAAGTCGCACCATATGATGTCAGTCCCCATGGCAGCTAATGATTCCATTTGAGGCAGCATAATATCTTGCAAGAAGTCTTCAACTTCTACGAACCCAGTATATGGTAATGTTTGGTTGGTGTAAGGATTTGTGGCATTTCCTGTGGATGTTATGTTAGAGTTTGAGGATGTTCTAAAGAAAAGGAAATTTGAGTATTCACTTCCTGGGAAGCTTCCTTGGCCATATGGACCATATGCAGGGTTAAACCATTCAGGAAGACTAAAATATGTGCCTTTATGAAGTTGAGGTTGATATCGATCCGCAGCATCAAACAGTTCCTATGTATTACTCATTCATTAGATGGCCACTTTTCTCAAACCATTAGTTTTAGAAAGTTACCTGTAAGAAATTTCTGTGTGGTGGTTGGGCAACGGAAGTTCTTAAGGTAGCATTTGCAGAAACATCAAATAAGGCATATCCGTCGTGGTGCTTTGTAGTTTGAACAAAGTAATTGGCACCAGAATCTGCAAATAAGTTCACCCATTCTTTCGGATCCCAAGCGCTGGCAGTAAACTTATTCATGAACTCATCATAACTATGATGTGGTCCGTAATTATCCAGATTGAATTCCCAAGTGCGATCTGATGTATCTGGGCCTGCATTCATGTCCCACCAATACCTGTCGTCATTTTGAGCATATGCGACGTCATAGAACAGTCATGAGAGGCTTACCATTCCGCATATGTCTCATTTGCTCCAGAATTTCCCCATGCGGGTATGGAGTACAAGCCCCAGTGTATGAAGATACCGTACTTGGCGTTATTAAACCAACTCGGGCTCTCATGGCTATAAACCGAGCTGAATGATGCTTCATATGGCACGATCCCAAATGTTGCTTCAAAGTCATAGGTAATATGAGTATTAATACCGGAAACTACTACAGTCGCCTTGCCCGTGCTTCCGGCCTCAACAGTTGGAACAACGCCAACATTGACTATCACCTGATCACCGGGACTCAGTCTCTTGATTGTCACAGGTTCTACTGTCTTGTATCCGGCAGATTCAACAGAGACTTGCAAATAATTGTCACCTTGAATCCACTCAGATCCTATGTTGTTGATAATGACCTCAACAATTTGAATTTTCTCACTGTCACCAATCCACTTTTTGGTAGAGCGTGCCCTTTGAACCGTAATATCGACAATTTTGGTATCTGAGGAAGGCCACATGCTCACGGAAAAAACATGAATTCCTGTTGTTTTATCGGGTAATGTGAGTGATACCAGCTCTTTTGAAGAGTCAAGTTTTGAGCTCACTAAGTATATCATCGACTTATTAAAATCAACACCATCTTCTGAATAGTAGAATGGAAATATGATGTCACCACCAAAGAGGTAGTTATACCACCACACTGGAACTAATATAGAGCTTGAATCAGTACTGCCATCTGTGTAGGTGGCATTCAAGTATCCTTCTGCCAGGGAACCACTTTCTGCAGCGATGAGAAGGTGAGTACTGAAATATTTTGCAGACGGGACTGAAACTATCTCTCCAGAAGTTCGAATGTTATCATTCCCCGATTCTTTGTACGTGGGGAAGTTGAAGTTAATCCCACTGTATATAAAGCTCGAGGGCGGCATATAACCGGAGGGGTATCCGCCTAGATGATGCTCATTATAAAACACTCTAAGCTGCGTGCAAGAATAACTAACTCCCTGAGCCATCCATATCGGCATCATTAGGTCTAGCAGCAAATGCTCTGTTGTTATAAAGAGAGGAGATGTCTACTGGAATTGCAATGCTTGTGTTGACATCTTGCGCATACTTGGGATCGAAGAAGACCTGGGTAGAGCGGGTGTATGTCGCAAAGAATTGGGCCAAGGTGCGGAAAAGCATGGTCGTCAAAAATTGCTTAAATTACCAGGTAAGACAGAGAGTGGCACCAAAGCAGCATGTATGAGACGACTGCAAATGGATGTCATAAAGTTATACTTAGACACATTATTCATTCATGCATCCAATTCTACCAGAGACCGTACGACGTATCTGACCCAAACAATGTATCGAGGGCACAGACCCAAAACGAAGAGAATCCCAGAACTCCATGACTAGCTTCTGGCCCTCCTGGTAAGCTCTGAGCCAATAGTGTCGTTACATTATTTCGGCCAGACATGTTGCCCAGGTGCAAATTAAAACTGGGTAACGTTACCTAGCTATACGTAGGCAGGGTAGGTGAGTTGGAGGGCCCAGACAGCTCCGTACAGCGCAGCTACACACAGCGAGGGAGAAGGTCTCCAAAGTGGGGAGATGAACCTGGATTAACCCGATTCAGCCTAGGAGATTGATTCTGCTTCTGTTATCTTGCTGATCCTGAATTAGGCTGGAAGGAGATATGTTGGATGTTGAGCGTGGAAAGTGGGGTACAGGGGAACATAGTTGTGTTATCGTACAAGAGTGCATGCGATGCAGGTAAAGTCTGCCAAATGATTTGCCGATATTTCTACTCCATACCACCTCACTTCACACCACTGCATGGCGACTAACACCGCCAGAGACGTACAGGTATCGTCGGATGATCTTGCGCCCTAGATATCTTCAACCCTAAATGCAGCAAGGAGTTGTACCGTTTTTATATCATTCTTGCCACCATATCCCCAAGTCACAGAATCTATACCTACACCACTAATAAAAACAGCTCTAAACATGGTAAAATACAAGAATGCCAATAAGGATAAGCTTTATAATGACTGACTTCCTCCATCTAGGATGACTTCATTTGTCTTTGTCACCAAGTTTTTGGCTACCTTCGATTTTTCATTTCCAGTTTCAGCTCTCAGGATACTGATTTCACCGTCCCGCCGGTTCGTAAGATCTTGTCAGCACTGGCGACCTTTTCGGTCTTGTCGTCTTCGGGCATTGCAAACCAAACTCCATCATCAACAACGAGCGCCACCCCGGCAGCATTTACCTATAATGCCACAACCTTTCTCCTTCATGGAGAGCCTTACATCATTATGGGCGGCCAGATGGACCCTCATCGTATTCCATATCAGTACTGGCGCGATCGCTTATCTAAGGCACGTGCTATGGGTATAAACACGATTTTTAGTTACGTTTCCTGGAATATTCTCGAGCCAGAACCTGGAATGTGGTTAACTAGCGAGCCCCAGAATGATGTGGCCACCTGGTTCAAGATTGCTCATGAAGAAGGCCTCAATGTTATCCTTCGACCTGGTCCATATATCTGTGGCGAGCATGAGTGGGGTGGATTCCCATACTGGCTCAGTACAGTTCCGGATCTCACAGTCAGGACATATAACGAGAAATATTTATATTACGCAAAAATCTATCTTGAGAAACTCGCAGCTGAACTTCGGCCATTGCAGGTCACCGAGGGAGGACCACTGCTTATGGTCCAGGTCGAGAACGAGTATGGCTCCTATGGATCCAACCACAACTACACATCTGCATTGAAAGATACATTAGTAGAAATATTTGATATCCCCTTGTATACCAATGATGGTAGTGTTTGGTGGACTCTCGCCGGTGGCACTGTTCCTGGTGTCCTAGCTGAGATTGATGGTGGCCCAACCTACGGCTTCCCAGCAAGAGACTTATATGTCACCGACCCATCTCAACTGGGTCCACTTTTGGATGGAGAGTATTATACAATTGCACCTGATAACTGGGGAGCCAATGTTCCTCACCAAACCACAGTTGGCAATCCTGCCGATGTCGAAGCCTTCATCTCAGACTTGAACTTTGTGTTGAATGTGAGCAACTCAATCAGTTTGTACATGTTTCATGGAGGAACCAATTTTGGTTTGAGTAATGGCGCTATATGGCAGAACTACTCCAAGGTGTTCACTACTAGCTATGATTATGGTGCACCTCTTGACGAGAGTGGACGAACGACTGATCTCTATTTTACTCTGCGGGAAGTGATTGCGCAGTATTTCCCAAATGGGAGCATCCCCACACCTCTAGAAAACAAACCTATGTTTGAAATTCCTAGTATCGTGCTGGCTCCAATGGCTCCGTTATTTGACCTCGACAAACCAACAGCTAGCATGGAGTATCCTGTGACAATGGAATACCTTGGCCAGGCGTACGGATTCATTCTATATGAACACCAAGTTACCGAAGCTGTTTCAGGACTTCTTTTACCTGGTGACCGAGCTCGTGATCGTGTTATCATATATATCAACGGGGTCAAGTCTGGTGTCATTGATAGCACATACATCTGGCCTCAGAACATCAGTGTTTCTCTTGAGGAAGGCGACAAGCTGCAGCTATTTGTGGAGAATCTGGGCAGAGTTGATTACTTTTCTCCACCATCTTACACATATGATGCTCTCCTCGATCCCTACAAAGGAATTCTGACTAATGTCACAGTTAATGGAACTATCTTGTCTGGCTGGGATACGTACTCCTATCCAGTGAAAGAGCTGCCAACTCCAAGCGCTGTTGTGAACATTTCCAGTCCTGTCTACTACTCCGGGTCTTTCTTCGTGAATGGCACTGCTAGTGTTGACCAAAGTACTCTGGATACCTTCATTGCAATTCCGAACGGTGTCAAGGGTATTGTTTGGGTTAACGATTTCATGCTGGGAAGATATTGGATTGTTGGTCCACAGCAGTCGTTGTATCTGCCTGGAACAGTGCTGAAGCCAGGAGCGTGGAACAATATTGTAGTTTTGGAACTGGAACCCACACTGATCAACGGTACTATGATAGCGGAGGGTCAATCAGAGAGAATCTGGGGTAATCATCCCGATCCAGACTGGCCTTGAAAATATGCCTTAGCAAGTGGAGCTAGTAACCCAAGCTATGTAATTAGCCCAACATTAAATTACGTCAACCCTAGGTACAATAAAAGGAATCAGGCACTTGAGGACGAACTAGAACTTTTCCAAAAGTCGTGGAATCGCACAATTATTCTTATGAATGAACTTATGTATCAAATATGCTTTATAGTGTATAATCTCATTACAGTTAAAGCCAGTATAGCAAGAGCGGAAAATGTTTGGCTGGCATTTTGGTGTATCTATGAAAAGTTGCCTGGGATGCATCCTCCGCAGATCTACTTATTAATGGCCATCATATTGTTCAGGCCCTCAGCGTCAAGAAAAGACTGTTGAAGTGATGTTGGCACATGTTTGGGTCCATACTGAAAATAATTCTAGGTGAAATCGTAATTTGAACCACCGTAGAGGTTCTGAGATTTAGATCAAGTTAAAACTTATGTGCTCGTTCGCTCTTTCGCTTCTTGACAGCGTATACTTACTTTGAGGAGATATAGACTTATTGAGAAACGTTTTGTCCCAGATGACAAGTTTACAAAAAGTTGTCTTCATTATGCTCGAGTTCCTGTTGACATATATAGGTCATTTTCGTTAAATACCTGGGTACAATAAGAATGGAGACTATCGTACGTTTGGATATCCACAAGGGCTGGGGTTAATAAATTTTGAATCTTTGTGGCTATTTCCGCTATATGGGTTGGGGCAGGCTCCAGTGGAAGCATTAGAGTGAGAAGCTATACCTGGTCCTGTTCCAGCGTAGTTTTGAGATTATTGTGCTTGTACAGACGAAGAGTCATGCACGAAAGTGAAAGCAGAAGCTGAAGAGTGTTTGTGAAGTATCACTAGGCCTTGCCACAACCGCAAGGGGGCCGGTTTCTAAAGCGGCGGAAGAGTGGGAGCCCGCAGTTTTGCTAGTAGGGGTGCCAGATCGTGTGCTCTCCCCCATGATTAACGACCATAAGGCTCTCTCGCCAATCAGTTCTCACCGTACATAGTTAATAAGCGACGCCGTTATCAAGATAAGAAAGGTCCTAGCCGATAGTACGCTTGATATCGTACTTCCTTCCTTGGATAAATGGGATTCTAGAGGCATGTCTATACAGGGTGCAAGGGTGGTATTGCAGGGAAGTCGACCTGCAATAGCATGTATATCGGCTGAATATGCCAGTTTGTTAACCTTCGTTGACAGGGATCTCGTCTGCAACTGGCACGTTGCAAACAACCTGCATTGAAATCGTACATGTTTTCTCCCTGTTCCCAACCCACTTATCGCCTGAGCTTTCTATCCATCTCACGGCTCCACCTCCGAAGGTTACACGCTTCGAAGTATAGTTGAGCAAGGATTGAGATAGAGGCAATCAGACATGGAAAAGCATTGAAAAAGGGTAGGCTTATCAGCTAGCTCGGATATGCTGCTCTTATCACAAAATTAATACGAGTATGGACTTTCCCAGCTATAAAACCACCGACAGAACTTCTCTGATTAGATGCTCGTGGTTCAACCAGCTCTGAAGTATTATCCTACTGTGGATACTTCAGTTTCATTTTGGTTTTCTTCAAAAGCATACCTCCTGTCGTCGATTCCCATCATAGGATGAGCGAAAAATATGCCATCGACGACAAAGTCGTCAATGTCAATGAGAAAAGGGTCGATAGATACGATTCTTCTCCAGCACCTAGTGACCGCTGGATAGCCCCGGAAGAGTGGCTAGAGCGTCTCGTTGCAGACTACTCTGGTCAGCATGGCGGCAACAGCGAGACACTGCCTCCTGGCACCGATCCGAATCGCATGGCTACCTCAGTTCTAACCTTCAGCGAAGAAGATTCGGTCAAAATTCTCGAGGCTTTCATTATACATCATTCTGACGACTATTCTATCGACCGCAAGCTTTTGGCCCGTGCTGCGGAGTTGGTCAAAGGTCACACTGCTTGTGACATGGAGGAAGGAGAATGGGCATATCAAACCTGCAAGACTGCAGGGCTGATAAACAACTGGTCTCCATACGCCGAAGTCCGAGCCGTTACCGTCCCATACGATGACCCCGACGAGCCATGTGAAACTTTCCGAGCCTATATTATTGGCATGTTTTGGGTTTGTGTCGCTACGGCTGTCAATACATGTGAGCTTTTCTTGGCATAATATTATCTTTAATTTATTAACATCTGCCAGTCTTCAGTCCTCGTCAACCTGGTATCTCCATCCCTGGTGGCCTCATCCAGTTGTTTTGTGTGCCTATGGGCCGTGGCTTGGCTTATATACTTCCAGATTGGGGCTTTTCACTTTGGGGAACACGCTATACGTTGAATCCGGGACCATGGTCTGCAAAAGAACAGCTCCTAGCTACGATCATCTCACAAGCTGACACTATTGGTAACTTCACTGGCCTATTGGATATGAGGCTGCCCGCATTTTTTGGTCAAAGGTGGGTAGGTTATGGCTTTTGCATTGTGCTTGCTTTCGCAAATCAGATTTATGGTCTTGGTGCAGCAGGCATTCTGCGCCGTCTCTCTGTCTATCCACAGCAAGCTGTGTGGCCAGCAGTCCTTCCAACTCTCGCCTTGAATCGAACTCTCATATATTCCGATAACCAGCGTGAAGTTATTAATGGGTGGAAGATGACACGTTATATCTGTTTCGCTCTTTTCACTGGCATCTTTATCGTGTACTACTGGCTCCCAAACGAATTTTTCGAGGCAATTCGTCTATTCAACTGGATGACTTGGATCGCCCCAAAGAACTTTGTATGCTTTATCCTAACTGCTTATAGTCTTTAATCATTTCTAACTCATTTTATAGAATCTAGCAGTAATTACCGGTTCCTACGGTGGCATGGGTTATAATCCTTGGTCCTCATTTGATCCTAACACTTCTGGCTCGAGTACTATGAATTCTCCCTTCTTTGCGTAAGTCTTCCCTCTAGCTAGCATGTGGATGAAATCAGGTCCTAAAATTACCTTAGTCAGCTCCAGCAATACGTTATGCGTGCCATCTCTGGGATTATTATTATCATCATGTACTACTCCAACACTTCTTGGGGCTCCTATATGCCTATCAATTCTAATACGGCTTTTGACAATACTGGAGTTGCCTATAACGTTAGCAAAGTTCTGACAGCTGAAAACAAGGTCGACATTGATACGTATAAAACGTATGGCCCTCCTTACTACTCAGTGTCTAACCTTTATGTAACTGGTGCTTGCTACGTGTACTACACCTTCTCTATTGTTTATGTCTTTATCAGGTACTGGAAGCCTCTTAGGAAGGCTTTTGTTGGTATCGTTGTCAACACCTGGCACCGTCGCTCCGTCTATACAGGTTTTGAAGATGGTCAAACCCGGATGATGCGAAAATACAAGGAGGTTCCTGAGTGGTGGGTAAGGAACACCTTATCTTATTCCCGTCTTTTCTCTCTATGCCTTTAACTCAGATCTTCTCTTGTCGCTCTTGCTCCCCTTGCCGTGGCTTATCGTGTCTTATATCGCTGACTTGGTCTTACTAATTGGTTGATAGTACTCCCTCGTCTTTCTGTTTGGTTTCGTTATCTCTATCGTTGCGGTCGTTGCTTGGCCTACACAAACACCTTGGTGGTCAATTTGCGTAGTCACTGGAATAGGTGCTTTGCTTACGATCCCTTGGGTTATTATTGAGTCTATCGCCGCAACTGGTATTTCTACTGGAACCATCTGGCAGGTACTTCCCGGAATTATTTGGCCAGGTAATCCTATGGCACAGCTGGTCATCCTTATGCTTGGAGGTGCTTTCGAGGATATGGCAGGATCCTTTACGCAAGACTTGAAATACGCTCATTACGCAAAACTCCCTCCTCGAGCCGTGTGGCGTGGTACGTTCTCCTCACGAAATAATTATCAGATCATAGTCTAATTCGTGCTTTCAAGGACATATCGTCTCGTGCTTTATCAACTGCATCATTTACTGTGCTATCCTTGAAGTTATGGTTATTTACTTTAATCAAGACAGTACCCTTTGTGAATGGAACAACAAAGAACACATGGTCTGCTCATATGCTAACTCTGTTTACTCCTCAACTATCTCCTTTGGAGCCTTCGGTACCAACAACATGTTTAAGCTATACCCTGTTTTACCTTGGTGCTTCTTGATCGGTGCGGTTCTGGGCCTCTTCTGGGTATACTCAGAGAAATGGGTCCCTCGTATTCGGGATGTTTGCAAAGCTCGCATGGAGAGTGAGAGATTTACGTGGTTTGATGAATATATCTGGAAGCCTGCCGCTACTACTATGGCCTGTCTCCACCCAGCTATTGCACTTTCAGGCGCACAGAGTTGGTCTGGAAATACCAATCTTACTTATGGAACGTTGGGTATCTACCTTGCCTGGGTTTTCCAATACTATATTAAGCGTCGTTTTACTGCGTGGTGGGGAAAGTACGCATATATGATCTTTGCCGGTCTTAATGTTGGTGTGGCTATCTCTGGCCTTATTGTTACCCTCGTGTTTAGTTTTGGTGCGGGTAAGAATACGTCTTTCAACTGGTGGGGCAATACAGTTCTTACAGCTGGTGTCGATTATGAACTATACAACAATGAGGTTGCTCTTCAAGCAATTCCAGAAGTTGGTTACTTCGGTCTACCACCAGACCAGTTCCCTCTTAACTGGTAGAAGTAGCACTGTAGATCGAGTCTTCTAAGTCCGTAGATAGTTTTAGCAATTTGTTAGTGCTAGAAGTGAGCAATTTTAAATTTTAAATTTTGATTCCATTAGTCTATATAATATTCCACTTGCCTCAATTTATTAGTTCATTTATAAGAGAGTCTAGTTTTCTTTAGAGGTCATGCTTTCTAGTTCATAGCTGCTATATTAGTAGAGACCTATTATATAAATAACTCTACCTTTCGATTTCCGTAAGGACAGTAAGATAGCTAGACCTCTATACTTAGTAGTCCAGAGGTAGAACAAACCTACTTTATCTTCCTTAACATTTTGTTACTCCCCTTAGCATAAAATGGTGGAGTGTAGGCTTCTTTGGTATAATGTGAGGTAGGGGCTTAAGGAACTATACAAATTCCCCTTGTAGTACGACTACTACAAGTAATAAGGCACTGATAAATAGTAGAAGTGCTGTGGTAGGATATAGGTTGGTGTGTAACTAGAGTACATAGTAATAGGAAAGACAAATGCAAAAACTAATGGAGCTTATGTAGTTAGGCAAGAAGCCTCAATTCAACAGGCCAAAAGAATGTTTTGAAGTATATACCTTAGTGCTTTCCAAAGACAAGGGTAATTAAAAAGAAACAAGAATTTTAAGTTGATGTCGTTTAGGGCACGTTCGTCCCCTCTTGAGTTGATTTTCTCCTCGATGGTCCAGATGAATAGCAATGTGATTGTTAAAAGTATGCTTTGACTTGTCCTCCTGTTCTCACTTTTCTTCTTCTCCTTTTTTCACACTTCCTGCATTTCAGGCCTGGTGCATACCTCCCTAGATAAGGTCGTGTAACTCCGCCTTGTCACAGTATATAGTATTTTAGGTAATTCTTATTCTTTTTAATAAATGTAAGATTGAAAGGATGTTGTGCCCCTCTCATAATCATAGTCTCATAACTAATAATATAATCTCGCCAGCCATACCTAGCCCAACTCTACTTTCCTTTGGCCGAGACAACAGAGCCTAAAAATTACTTGAACTTGAGAGCTTTCGCAGCGCAATGAAGAATCTGCTACGTTCTTCATTTTTTCATGCTTTCCAGTTTGGGATGACAGGCTGCTCAAAATTTCGAGATTTTCTTAAGTCTTTATTGGCGACTCTAGACACTGACCATGATCAAGAGGTCATGAGGAATATATAATTCAGATATTTCAGTAAGACATAGTATGTACTTCTATGTCAAAGTTCTCCCCGGCCGATAAAAGACCCCTGGAAAGGAATCACTATCCGCGGCCAGCTTTCGTTAAGATTACCTATGATTTCGAGATATTGATCTATTGCAGGATTAGCGAATGAGTCGTCCATTTATTTAATAATTTTTGGTTTTTATTCACATACTTGCCACTTTCCACCTCTTGGTAAACTCTGTGAGTATACTTTTCAGAGAATCGAGATGTCGCTTGTGGACTGGATCACCAGTCTGCCTCCAGAGGCGGTACTGTACAATTGCTGATTGACAGAGAGAGTAAGGGAGATACGGTGAGTGTATCTCAAACGGGTAATTTTCCTCTCGGTCATTATACGCTGCTTCTGCGAAAGTGATAGCGCGTAGTGACGTTTTTTCTATGGACTGCAAGATTCGCTGTTTCTCTGTGATGTCGTTCGTGCCATTGAGTAAAAACTCATAGAGAGTGAAGAGAGCACTGTATTCATTAGTATCCGAAACACTGCTTACATTTGTATACCGGAAGATAGATTGCGACGGACCTGTTACACACTCCAAACGCTCCACAGTATTTGCCTATCCTCAGCTCTTCATTCGCGAGTAGGGGCAGATAAGCTCCCAGTGTGCGCTCGAGCTGAGCAGCTTCTTCCGCATTGAAGTCAGGATCTAATGTTGGCTCGAAGACGTGTCGTACAACTCGTCCTACAAGATGTGATATCTGGCACTCCCGTGCCATTTGCCCAACAGTGATGTTAAACGGGGTATCGAGAGAGGGGGGTGCAGCAATGAGACCTTCAAGATCAGTTGCAACGGAAGCTTCTGACCATATAAGGTCTTCTATAGGAAGTGGATCTGCTCGTTCCGGATCTTCCATTACAAAACAGGCATCTCCATTACAAAGGCTGATGAACTTTTCCATGGTGATGATTGCCCACCACGTTCGCTTTTGCTCCTCCATGACCACCTTGTCACCTGCAGCATCGATATTACGCCATTTCTTCCTGTGGAGACCAAGAGCGCGTGCTATTCGTGCACACGCGGCAACTGAGATGTATGCCGCTGTATGAAGTGCGTGACCCATCTCGTAAAAAGTAACAAGTACTCTACTGTGCAGAAGATCAAGAGATAAACCGTTTGTCGTTTCGAGCAAGCTGATCAGATTCTTCACATCATAGTAGAGCGGTGACTGCATGCTACCAATCTTTCCCATTGGCATTTGCTGGATAAGGAGAATGGTTAAACATAGCGTGGCAAAGTCGGCGCGTGGTGTAGTCGTCAGAGCTCCAAGGTTTATGTCAAATCTGAGTTTGGATATTGCTGAAATTCGTTGATGCGTACCAGTAAAGAATTCATTTGACATGATAGAGATTTTCTCTAGTGAGCCGAAAGTTCGCATTACCAAACTTACTGTAGACTGCTGGAGGGTTTCATGGCTGGTAGTATCAACACCGGGGGACAAATCAACGAAGGGGAGGCGAGGAAGCTGCAGTGTCTCCAACTGGGTATGCCCACTCCGAGACACATTGACAAAATGGGTCTGAATGTTGTCTTCTGTATAAACACAGTCTCTGCCTAGACTGAAGGAGGGTTCGTCATACCAAATTCTAAGCACCCGGGGTATCTTGAGCACATACCGCAGACAGTTTGCGCACGATGGCCTATCCTTGCTGCATTTCCGTTTTCCCCGCTTGCAGGAAGTGCATGCATTCATTGTTCTCGAGTAGACCTTCGATGGGCGCCCAAGAATTGGAGTGGTTCTAGGCGCGCACTGCTGACAATTAGATCAGGTCTGTGAGAAGGATGGCTTATTTAGCCGACGGAAGATGGCAGGGCGATATATATGAGGACGAGGGGTAACCTGGTCCGCTGGCTAAACCTAAACTAGCATAGATCCAGAGATCACATGTTTTATAAGCGTAATGTTAATCAGTTCAAATGAACAAACACTTCAGTTATTTCGAATTCGGAAACTAAACTGGACCTTGTAAGTTGCACCAGTGACTGAGATGACACTATTCACAGACAATTGAAAATTTTGACCGAGAAGCAAAAGTTTAAATATAAGAATAAAATCCTATAAATTTAAGTGTCGGTATACAATTCTCAGGTCACACGAGACCTAGTCACATGTCATAGTATAGTCACATAGAGAGTACTCTAAAAAAGGACTTGAGATTGCAAGTAGATTAAGCAAAAGTTATATAGTAGTACAAATTATCATACCATCCGCCATTTTAAAATCTCTGATCTGTAAGATTGTTGTATATATCCTCTATATTATGCTTCTGATCCTCGTATAAGTCTATATTATTTTCCTAAGTCCTTAAATAAGTCTCCAATAGCTACAATACCTCTAATAAAATCTTGGGTCCACTTTGCAGTGTAACAGGAAGCACGCTCATACAAGAGACCGTCTTATGCTTGCGGCTTGGGAGCATACCTGCTTATCTTCCGAATTTGGGCACCTTTAAAGTAGAAGATGACTGGTACTGGTGCAAGCAAAGATGCAAAACAGCCTAGTAAGGTTAATGCCCACTCAATTCCAAGGCTATCAAACATGGAGGATGCAAATAGAGGAAATATTGCTCCAAACAACGACCGCAGAAATGTATTTGCGGCTACAGCAGATGCCGCAAGCTACTTGACTATTAGCAATCCTCTTTAATCAATGAAGACTCAATACAAACCATTAGATATGAATCAATCAAATAGTTGAATGTCTGTAAGAACACCATCGATATTCCATGCCCAGTCACAACTCCACCAATAGTAGGCACAATCCAGTGAACTTCCTTCCTATAACCAGACCAACCGAGCCAGAAGAGCCCACCAGCGAAGAGTATGGCTCCATACATGGCCTCGATCATACGCCATTCGGGAACTGGCACGTTATTATGAGCCTTAAGTTTTCGTATGTATGCTTTTTGGCGGAACAAAATCATGATTAACCCCGTGATGGCGCAACCAAGAACAGCGCCCAACTCAGGTAACCCACTGACGCCAGGGTTCATTCCATAGACACCTTGAAATATTTTTGAATAGGCAGTCAGAAAGAGATAAAGAAGACCGTAGATAAATGCTGCATAGATGCTAGACCATTCACTGTCAGTGGTTGCATAATACAGAGAATACAAGCAAACATTACGCACCTCATAAGGAGAACAATAGGTTCAACAGCGAGCATAAGGAGCGGTCGTGTCAAGTTGCGCTCGACTATTGCCCTCAGGTCGACCTCAGTCTCTTCTAACTTCGCATGAATTGCCCAATTCCTGGTAGCTTGACGTAATTTGCTCGCCTTGTTAACCAGTATAACTGGCGCGTAGGTTTCGTACAGAAGGAAGAAGTTTGCAACTGCTGCTGCAGAAGCCAGAATGCCGGAGAGGTACATTGTCCAGCGCCAACCGAGATTGCTCGTCACAATGAAGCCACCAATAAAAGGCCCCACCATAGGCCCTATGAAAACGGAGAGTGTAAAAACTGTTACCTATGCGACTATCAGTGGGCCATCCTCTCATAAGTTGAAAGTGATCAATGGGATCCTACCGCGAAACCACGGGTCTCGTTGTCGAATAAGTCTACAAAGACTCCTCCACTTACAGCTAGTGGGCTAGTACCAAAGAACCCTGCGAAAAAGCGATTAATCAAGATACTTTGGAGGTCTTTGGATACAGCTGTAGCAAAGTGGAAAATGGCGGTTCCAAACGCTGCAACGACAAGTGGAAGTCGACGCCCTTTGACTTCAGAGAGCGGACCCCATAGAACCGGTCTGTATTTAATTGAGCCATGACTCCTATTAAATCATTTCTAGGAGGAGAAACCTACCCAAAAGAGAACCCAAGGACGTATAAGGTCACTCCCAAGATAGCCACTTCGGTATCTACACCATAGTCTCTGGCAATGGTTTTGATCGCAGGGGAGTAGACGCCGCTCGCGAAAGTAGTGATGAATGTGGTACTACTCAAAATCGCCATTATGATCACTCTATACTTGTGAGCTTAGCCATCCAATCCAATTCCTGCTATAGTTATCGTGATAGTACTGACTTGGTAGACATTGGCCAATTTTGCGGGTGTGTTGGATCATCTGGTCCATCAAACTCAACCACATACTCCGACTCCTGTCCAGACAGCTCTGGCGGATAGGGCTTGCCTCCACCCATTTTTGATAATGCCAGTATGGCTCGTTCGTCTTTCGGTTTGAGGCCAAGAATACGGCTATGTTGACTTTCATAAGTTGTCCTCCTAGTCAGGGCGCGCTCGATGTCTTCCTGCTCGTTCTCTGCGTTGTTGCTTTCCTTAGGCGCAGATGGTGCTGACCGGGAATCTGCTATCTCCAGGGGTTCTTGTAACTCGTGTTCTGAGCGACTTCGACCGTTGAACAGACTGCCCAGTTCGCTTTCTTTCTCCATAATGATCTTAAAAGAAGGGTCCGTGCCAATTGCAGTATTATCAACTTATTCGACTCTGACTGGCACCACAAGAAATTTTGAAATTTAAACCGAACTTGAGTCAAATCTGAAATCTTGAGGAAAACATCATTTTTTGGACGAGCAGTTTTATATCCAAAGCGGCGTGTTATCGCCGAACGCTGAAACTTAATTAGGGAAATTGATTAGGTCAACAAGAAGAGCAAACGAACGTACATGCCGAAACTCCCAGTCTAATAAGCATGCTGATAAATTTGGTAGAATGTGTGTTGTGCCTACGCCACTGGACAGCAACCCTCTCGTGAGTCGTCAATTGCACAACCAAAGCCGTCAAAACTACCGAATGCTTGTTTGTGCTGGTCGGAAATGCGGGTGCGGTGCGGACAGGGGTCGAGTCTTGGTCCGCCGCCACAGATTCAAGGACTAAGATGACGCAACCCGCAGTGGTCGGCAAGAACTGCCGTTTCCGGTAACTGTGATTATATGCATTTATTGTGATCTATAATATAATTATTTTTTCAGTTGCTCAAGGTACGCTGTTTGCTGCCACAGGTCGGAATACACGAGGTTAGAGAGCCCAAGGCTCTATTCAGAGATTGGACATGAAAACCCCGGAATTTAAGATTTCGAAATCTGATGGAAGTACTATACTAAAATGTCAAAAAAAAAAAAAATTTACATCGAATCAAAATACAGACATTCTAATTTTTTCTATATTTCCCGCGCTCCAAGCACTTCTAAGTTCCCGAACCAATTATCATTATTACAGCTTTTCAATTCCACATGAAAAAAAAAAGAGAAAGACAAAAGAAATTGAACACTCCTAGTTAAACCTCATCAAAACCTCCCAATAACCTCGCTGCCTAGCTCTCCGCAAACTTTGATCTAGCACGGAGCTTCTTGCCAAAAATGTAGATAGCAATGGTTCCGAAAACACCGGCCACACTCAAACCTGCTAGGAGCGTTACGCCCTTATGCACACCCAAGTTAATGAACAGCGGTCTCGCAAAGACAACGCTAGCGCCGGCTGTTCCCGATCTCCATATACTGTTGCCAGCGAACAAGCTCGCAGCATATTTTGGGTATGAAAATGGAATATAAACAAACAGGGACTGCATCGTCCAGAAATGCCCTATGACGAAAATTCCAACACCAACAAGTGGAACAGACCAGTGTATATTTGAGTTGGCTGTCCACGCGAACATGAACAAACCCACGGGTAGTAGGAATGAGCCGATCACTGCGGGGACGAGACGGTGCTCTTGTTCGCGGAATCCGTTCTTGAGATTGTCAGGGACCATGTAGAAGTAGAGGTAGGCGAAATAACCGAGCAGCGCAATTATAACACCGATGGAACATGAGAGAAAGGCGAGGCCGGTTTGGCCGAGGTTGAAGTCATAGAATGGCGGAAACACCAGAGGAAAGACTTCGAAGAAGGTATAGAAAACTGGTTATTGTTAGCACTCGATTTTCAAGGAAGCTCAACCAAGTAACTCACCTCCGTAGAAGTAACCAGTGTAGAGATTAACAAAGAAGATCGACGGATCCTTGAACATAATCTCCATCGGTCGAACCAACGCAGAGAACAGAATCTCCCTGGCCGTCATATTACTTTGATCAATCTCACTTTGCGATTGCAACCTCTTGTCGCCCATCAACTTACGTAGTCGCCGTGCCCGTCTTAACAAGATGGTCGCCTCAGAAGTCTCAGGCATAAGAGTGAGCAGAACAAGCAACACTGGAGAAGACAACCACACGACCTCCCACATGGGCCACCTCCAACCCTTGGCCATCGCTGCAAAGCCACCAATCAATGGACCAAATGCAGGTCCACACCAAGCGGAAAGAACCCACCATGAGAGGCCATAGGGAACGTATATGAGGGGGAACATGTCGCCTATAGTTGCACCACCATTTGCAAGGGCGGGACTGCCAAAGAAGCCTAAGAAAAATCGGAGAGCGAGAAAGCCTCCAAAGCTGCTGGTTGTAGCAGTGGGGAAGGAAAGGACCCAGAATACGATAAATGTGAGGTCTGTCAGAATGTTGTTAGTCTGTAATTATAATTTAGAATATCGAAGCGCTTACAATATACTGGATTTCTCCCAATTGCAGGAATCTCAGTCAGTGGGCTAAAAAGCAGGTCCCCAACGCCATATGCCAGGACGTAAAGTGATAAGCCCAAGGATGCCGCAACAGGACTGATGCCAAACTTTTCTATAACACCACTTTCAGAGGCAGCATAGATTGGACCAGCACAGTACACGGTCCAAGTATAGAAGCAGAGGATGAAGACGATGAAGTTCTTCTTGAATGATGACCAGTTTTGGGGGTTTGCAGGGTCGTCAGTAGTGTACCAGTCTACGAGAATAGTACCATCGGATGTTTTCTGGACAGCGAGTGGGACAGATTTGGTGCGGTCGAGTTCCAGTTCAGCACGCATACGTTCGGTGCTGTACGGCGCGGTGCGGACGCTTGCCACTGTCATGACTTGCTCGAGAGCTTCCAAGTCGGTATCTTCATTTGCTGGGCTTCCGGGACGGTGACTATCATCATCGTCCTCTTCAAGGCAGTCGGGAGTAGCGTTAGAAGGCTGATGATGCTGTTGCTTGAACTCTGTTTCATTTTTGAGCAGCAGGCGGTACTGAGCTGGGAGCTCAAACTCAGGTAACTCTTCAGGATAACGAAGTAATTTATTTCGCGAAATAAATCGGATTGCCTGGCCCAAAGGGGCTTCTCTGATAATTTCAAGCATGTTGTCTGCTAGGCTTGCAACAATACTGCGGTTGGTACGAAAGTTATGAAGTTTGATAGAGCTGTAGAAAGGCTTTGCGCTCGTTGTAAGTATTCAGGAATTTTTTGGATGATAGAGCTGAGAGATGATGAAAGTTGAATGGAATGGATGCTGATACAGTATGCAAATTGCAGCATTAAGTATTGCTTTGCCAGAAGTCCAAGGAGTTCTGTCGGAGCCCTGCCAAGGAGAGTTCGACGTCACCACGTCAACTCTTGGACTGAATTCTACATCATTACTAAACATATAGATTATTCAGCCCATCGAAAGATCAAGATGATGTATGTTGTCAAGATAATTGAGCATTGGTAAGGGCTCGCTTGATATGCTGCCATGTCCGCACGCGCGTTTCTCCAGCGGGGCATCTTTAAATCCGAAATATAGCAAGGGGCTATCAGTAATTAGCATCTCAGATCTCAACCCATGCCAATACCATACAGGTACATATTTCAATTGCTTGGATATACAGCGACGGGAAGACCAAAGCAGGATGACGTTCAAACATCGCTGAGATGCAGACGCTGGACCAAGCCCTTTTCGGATGAGGGTGCGGAGAGACATGATCCTGGTCCGCATGCACTTCACAGGGTTCTGACTAATCTGGCAATCTGGCTCTCAAGCCACTAGAGCAACGTCAATAATCTGTGCTTGCATATTTGTTTTTCTACTCCTCGGCATTCCCTTCTATTCCCTCAAAAGCTTTCAGGAATACTATCATATACTCTCTGCTTTTGACACATAATTTCCTCGATGCACATCTTAATTCCTTCCCCGAGGCGTTCTTGGTGAGGATGTTGATAGGCGAAGGACTCCTTGCGATGCAGATACAAACCTAGTCCTGCAGTCTGCTTGTGGCTTTCCAAGCAGGACACAGCATCCGTGTAATGACATAGCCTCATTAATTGCTATAACAAACTTACGAGCCGAATCGGTGTTGTCTAATATCTACCATGTGGTTTGATTACAGCACGTCGTTAGCATCATTAGGAAGAGTTTTCTAAAGCTGAGAGATACAACTCAGAGGGGAATCCAAGCAAGCGGCTTCCGGAAACATTCCATTTCGACAATAGTAAGTCAATCCAGGAGTTAGAAATAACTTATCGAATTTTGGAGCAGACTATTGTTGACTTTGTGAAGCGGGTTTTAAAGGTCCAGGAAATTTTAGACCGAGTATTGTCCGTGGTGAAAATTCCATTAGAAAGTAGCATAATCAAATACATCGACGCGGTTTTAATAGCATCTTAGTGGTGCGAGATTTCTCGAGCAGAGTAAATGAGGAAGACTTTTGTAAAGCAGCTGCGTAGAATTCCAGTGGTGTACAACAAATCTTGGCATGTTTCGTTCGCACATGCAGGTTAGGATTGACTTTGCATCGGCGTCTTCCCTTTGCTGATTCAATTCGATAATGAAAACTACCCCACTGCTGTCAGTCACGAGACTATAAGAGTCAGCACTAGTCTGCGTTTTAAGAGTGAATATCTATTGAACACAGAAAGCCTCATCAAGGTCTTCAAATCCTCTTCTGCTCACCCTCCTGGACGGTCCTAAGTGTATTCAGGTCACCAAATATGGCATCCTTCAACCCAGAAAGCAAGTTGTATGATCTCTACACTGTCATCCAGAGCCTGTCCCCCTCTTCATCCGAGGTAGAGTTCGAAAAGTTCGGCTCCTTCTTCACATCAGACTGCAAGGCATACCTCAAGAATATGCGCGAGTACGATCAACCCGCTAAAGGAAGTGAAGACGCAATTAAAAAGCTTAAAGAGATCATGACGGAGAAGCACTGGCAACTGGCTGATCGTCAGGTGCTTTCCTCCAGTGTTACATCGGACGGATCACGGATATTCAGTGAGACGAGAAAGCGATTGTTAATTTGTGGAGTGCCTGTGGATCCCTTCTATGAGACTGAAGTGGCTATCTTCGATAATAAGGGATTGATTGAGGAGTTGAGGCTGTATAATTGCTGGAGCCCGATTGTGTCTATAATTCAGCAGGTGACGGGCAAAGGGCCTTACGCAGTTCCAGATTACAAAGCTAAACCAGAGGCTTGATTCGTAGCATTGTAATGTCAAAGCTTTCTACTTCTAGAGTCTTTAATGGCTGTAACATTTTTTGGAGTCACTCGTGAAATCCCGTTGAAGATTGTTCAAAATAAGGCTAGTGTCGGAACGTCATTTCAAGGTCAATTACGAGACCTAGTAGTGTGTAACAGTATTCTTAGCGAGAGAGGTTAGCTTAAGTCCCTCCTGTGCACTCCTTGGCCGACGGTTTTCCCACCTGTTAGAGAAAATGGGTAGGGCCATACACCTTTACCTCAATTAAAGCGTAATCGAGATTGTATTAACACTGCTATATATAGTTAGTACTGTAATATAGGCTCATTAGGGTCATGTTGAATACTATACAGCTGAGGTAAGGATGCATAGACCGCCCCTTGTCTCATATGGATAGGGAAACCAACGCGGTCGCGCTACAAGTGGATGTTTCCCGAGGCCGTTGGCCTGCCTAGATAGTATCATTGAGGTTAGTATATTGATTCGAGTGAGAATGCTTTGTATGCCAAGGTTAATTTATATTATAATAGTGTTGAGTTATAAGGTAGCTATATTTTGAAGGCTATTTTCACAGATTGATAAATAGATAGCTATTTCCATGCTTAAATTAAAAACACTTCTAGGTTTTGCTATCACAAATTATTGCTACTCTGATATCAGATCCAGGATCCCTGTTGGTGTTGCACATCTAACTATGTCCATTGACTCCATCTTTAATAATTGGGTTGACGAGGTTGTCTTCGGTGAACTTATACCTCTCCTCGCGCTCCCAGTATTTGTTAAATCCGACTCCATAGCAGACCTCATCGTAGCTCAATATTGGTGGTGGAGCTCCCTCAGTCATACTTTTCTTCAAAGTCTCGATAGCTTCTCTAGTGGCCTTGAGTTTAGCAGCCACTAATCTCCATGGGTATGCTACAGCAGCGAAGCCAAGTTCAGCCAGTTCCTTGGCTGATAAGTTTGCAGTCTTGCCACCTTCGATAATGTTCGCAAACATGGGAACATCCACCATCTTGGTTGCAGCAGCCATGGCTTCACGATCAGGAAGTGCTTCAATGAACACAGCGTCGACACCGATGCGAACAAATTCCTTCACACGAGTAATGGCCTCGTCCCATCCGTGAATCAGAGCGTCTGTTCTAGCGAGCACGAATATGTCTAGGCCCTCATCTCGTGCGTCGCAAGCGGCCTGGATTCTTGCATAAGCCTCACCTCGAGAGACAACAGCTTTTCCTTTAGTGTGACCACATCCTGGATGCTATTAGCGAATGATTAAATGTAGGTTCTATAGGTGCTTACGCTTTGGCCAGGTTTGATCCTCAATCATAACTCCAGCAGCGCCAGCCAGAGCATAGCTCTCAACTGTTCGCTTGACATTCATTGGTGATCCATATCCAGTATCACCATCCGCCATAACCGGGACGGAAACTTGGCGAACCGCATCTTGGATCTTATCGCACATCTCCTGCATTGCGATGTATCCGGTATCAGGAAGACCATAGCCAGAAGCAACTGGGTATCCGGCAAGGAAAATCATTGGCTGGCCAGATTCCTCAACCAAACGAGCGGAAAGACCATCATAAGAACAAACGTGAGCCATAATATGGTCTGGGCTCTTCTGGGCGTGCAGCATCATAGTACGAAGTCTGGAAGCCTGCAAGGAAGGAATACGTCCACGGACATTCTTAAGGGTCAGGGTAACATCTTGTGTGACACCTAAATTGAATAAGTAACTCGAATTGTATTTATGAGAAATGAAAGAAGAGAAATTACCTGTTTTTCCACCCTTTTCATACACTGGTGGGGTAAATTGGAAAGGGTAAGGATATTTGTTAACGTCTGCGGCGGCCATTTTGTTTTTTTGTTGTTGTTCTTGTTGTTGTTACTGCTGTAGCTGATACTTGAAATGTGAATCGAAGATAGATACCCAAGATCTGATTAGATATGCTGTGATGAGATGATTGAAAACAGAAGGAAATCTGAACTCTTTATACTTGCTCAAACCTCTTGAACCTTGACCTCCTTAGCATGTAGCTGAAAAAGAGCGATATCGTCAGTGACCAGCACCTATCGAGTGGAGCCCAATCGAAGGGTAGCTCGCGGGAGAGCCGAAGTCACTCTGGATTTTTATCCGGCGATATCCACTGGTTTCCGGACTTCTACTCTTCGCCGTCCAATATCAAATGATTTTTCAAATATATTATTGCCACATATAATACGTCGCCACGACCTTTTTAGGCCTAATTTGGATTTAAACCCAATATCATAGCCTCTGGAAAAGTGAACTGAATTATTCTATTCAGGATTACTCTGGAGGATATGCAATACGACGACACGCAGTGTGGTGCACATAAGGCGCTGAAAAAGGTTGCTAGTCTTGTCAAGAGTATTTTGACTGCTTTCTGTTTTTTTTTTCAAAACGAGCCTCGATGTATCAAATGAAATCAGATAAAGCCAACAAACTTATTGGAAAACCAGAAGACAATTCCGCGGGTCCAGGGTAGAGAAATTGTTCTCTACCTGCAAATTACACCTGTCCACAGTAGCGATGATTGCCTACACTTGACTGGCCACTTGAACCGGACCGTCTTGGAACTTATTGACGAAGTAATCGAAACGTCTCGAGCTTCCTCACCACCTGACCACATCATAACCTTAGAAGTTTCAGTTCTAGAGAATAGTAAGCCACATCGACAAGACGACTTGTCCTTAAAAAATTTCTCCGGGTTGATGCCAACAACTTATGCGGTCTCACGGATGGATTAAAGGGTCGTGGGGAGTTATTTGAGTGCAAACCCTGAAATATCCGGTGACTTCCTAGACCGGTGGATATCTAGCCCCAATGTAGCTAAGGTGTGGCACCCCATTGAAGCCAAGAAAGGTCCAGTAATTCCTCATGGGGAAAACTCTGCAATCCTTGTAGTCACAACTAAACCCCTCTCCCATGATATGTTGTGTCAAGCTGCGACAGCAGCAAGTATTCTATCCGGAGCCTGGTTGGTAACAACTCCTACTTCTGTGGAGACCCCGGATTTCGATCCACGCGAAGTGTAACCTTCCGCGGCTAAGGCATTCCCCCGCAGACGTCAGAGCAAGATTCAACACTTGACACTGAGGCAGATTTCGAACATAAAGTCAAGCATATTGTCTATAACAATGGACAGGTTGCGCGTAGCAAGAGAGCTTTAAGCAGTCAACGGCAAGAATTCAGATACCATTGATTGTATCCCCTTCGTACATTTCGATCACTTTCGACAAAATGTCTAGAACGACTGTCAAAGAGGACACCATCGACTACAATCATGTAGAGACAGGTGATAGCGAGAAGGCCACCACATATATTCCCGTCTCTGATCAGACGCAGAAGATCATCAAGAGAAAGGCATGTCATGTTTCCCATGCCGAAAGTCTTTTTCTAACGTTTCTCAAGTTCGATCGTCGCGTTCTCCCTATTGTTTGCATCCTCTATGTGCTCTCATACTTGGATCGAGGCAATATTGGTAATGCAAAGACTGCTGGTGCTCAGAAGGACTTACACCTTAGCGATACCCAGGTACATAGTCCATTTTTTGCTACATGTTTTGAAAAGACAATATCTGTGATGAAATTACTGACGAATTTGGGTACAGTGGACATGGGTTCTGAATGCCTTCTATATCTGCTATACCGTCTGCGAGTGGGCTGTCGTCCTCTGGAAGATTGTTCCAGCTCATATCTATGTCCCAACTCTCTGTGTCTTGTGAGTTTGTGGCTCTGGCTTAAATATACCATATCTAACACGTTTCAAGGTGGGGAACAGTTGCCATGTGCTCTGGTGCTGCCCACAACATGGCCACGCTTGTTGCTCTTAGGGCCATGTTAGGAGTTTTAGAGGCAGGTTTCGGGGCTGGTGCTCCGTACTTCCTCTCTCTATTCTATCAACGACGTGAGCTGGGATTCAGAGTTTCTATCCTTCTAGGAATGTCTCCACTTGCCAATTGTTTCGCAGCATCTCTGGCCTATGGAATTACTCACATTCAAGGCTCTATTGAAACTTGGAGGCTGCTTTTCATAATCGGTATGTTGCAAAGACCGGAGATTTCTATAATTCTAGTAGCTAATCACTTTAATAGAGGGCGCTCCCACGATCCTAGCTGCACCATTTGTGTATTTCCTCCTCCCCGACTCTCCTGACACAGCCAAATTCTTGACCGAAGAAGAAAAAACTGCATCCTTAACACGATTCACAACCAAAGACACTACTGGAACTCACAAACTCAACCGACACCAAATATTTGCTGGTCTAAGTGACTATATGAATTACGTTCATGCTATCATCCACTTTTGCTGCAACTACTCGTTTGCTGGGCTGTCCAACTTTTTGCCCACTATCGTCCAAAACTTGGGTTACTCCAGCATTCAAGCCCAAGGTCTGACTGCGCCGCCATATCTTCTCTCATTTGCTCTTTGCATTTGTGCCGCTCTATTCTCAGATAGATACGGTAACCGAGGATTCGTTGTTGCCGGGTTTTCCTTTGTAGGAGGTGTGGGTTATCTCCTTTTGGCCACCATCGAAAACGCCAATCTCAGCGGGGTTCGATATTTGGGCATATGGCTCGCCGTTGGTGGAATTTTCCCTGCATTGTCAATTAACATCACCTGGCTGCTTAACAACCAAGGCGGTGATAGTCAGCGTGGAGCCGGTCTTGCTATCCTTGCCATTCTCGGCCAGTGCAGCTCTTTTGCCAGTAGCGCTTTATTCCCCAAAACCACTGCGTAAGTCCATCTTGGCATCTCATTCTCATTATTTACTGCTCACATTGCATAGGCCTTACTTCGTTCGCGGTTGTGCTGTTGGCTGTGGTCTCACCTTCCTCATCACCTTCCTCTCCCTCGCTTTGCATTTCAAGCTAGCACATGAGAACAGGAAGCGCGATAGGCTCCACGGTCCAGTTGAAGATCACGAGCAAATTGATATCACCTTCCTCAGTGATAAGCATCCAAAATTTCGATACTTGACATGAATACACATTGGTTCACGGTCGGAGAGATGCATGCGCCGCTATGTTTATATTAGGTGTTAGGTGGTACTGGTAGAAGGAAGGGAGGGGGGGCCGGGAGGGGGCCATTGGTTTTTCTGTAATGATTTTCCATGTCTTCCTTCATGTTATTGGTGGTGTAGAGCACTCTATAAAGCTCGAATTGAATATATCGCGCAAACAGCTTCCCCTGTCTGCTTCTATTAGGGGTGACGCACTTCGCCCTTGCATTTAAACTAGGGTAGTAGTCATATCCTACCGCTGAAGAGGAGCATCTTATACAAAGCCACGCGATTTGAACTCCGTAAGAAGTGAAAATGGCCCATGGTACCTAACGTTAAGAGTATTCCATATACAGACTGATGAAACGCGGCTGGTTAGATACATTTAGTATCGACTCGAGAGCAACTAAGCGAGTTGGCCCAGAATCAGAGCAGCTCAACGACAATAGAGTTTGTTGTGAAGAATACACGTATTCCTCCGGTGCTGGTGAACTGCGAGAAACATGGACGGGTGTTCATGGATGCGCTCACTGCCTTTCCGGTGCCTCTATCTTTATTCACGTCCGTATACCGTCCATCCAAGTACCTTAAAGTAGCTCTCTTCCTTTGAGGACGGCCCTGCGCCACGCCTCCACGGTTTCAAGAGATTACGCAGAGAAGCCCTAGATGTAACCAATACATCGAATCTCCCAGCCTCCATAGATGGGCCTGACCTGGCGGGGCCCGCCTAGGACCAATCTTCCCCGCAGTCGTAACCTCGTGGTTGAACGGCAGCAGTGGTGGCACTTGCACAATTAGGCATAAGTCGATTGTTATCTACTGTATAAGAAGGCGACCTCTCCCCGCTTTTGGAGTTCCCGCGTGTTTCCTGCAACATCCGGCCGACGCTCAGAGCCCCGCCCCCTAACATATCCCACAGCACGGCGTGACGTTACCTTGGGACCAGAGAGCAAGAACTTTGATTGCGACTGAGCCATGGATGGTAGCGAGCCATCGCAGTTGAACGTGGGCGATGACGAACGCCCTTCTCGCTCGCAGATTACGGCTCACGGCGGCGCCAAAGAATTCAAACGAACCTACAAGGCGTGCGTGCTGTGCCGAAAGAGCAAAGCAAAGTGTGATGTTCCCCTCTTACCTGATGGCTCTCCTTCTGCAGGGCCTTGTGTAAAGTGTCGCCGGGAGCGACGAGAGTGTCAATTTCCTGCAACGAGGGGAACGAAGCGGCGCAGGGATGACGGCCCAACGACAGATTCCAGCAGAGAACACAGCCGAGGTGCGTCTTCTTGCTCTGACTATTACTGAGTGCTCAGAACTATCGGTCGCTATCTCCCATCGTTTGTCAACTGACCTTTCATCCACAATAGCGTTGACTAGCCAAGGAGACATCCATCCGAACCAGCACCCAGATTCTTTCATCGGCCACAATGGAAATGATACAAGTCATATTGACCGGGAGCCCGCCAGTGCTTCCCAGCAAGTTGCATTTCAGGCGCCGCAACAGTCCGTCAATGACCACGCAACCAGTCCAGTGGCCCAATTTGCTAAGCGTACCAATAATTTGCAGGTAAACCTAACCGACGGAGAGGATAATGCTTCTGCGGGTGCAACCGGATTTCCTCGGCCACGGTCCCAAAGTACGACGCAAAGATCGGTGCTGGACAATAGTGTCATGCGAACCATGATCACTTCCTCAAACGACGCATTAGGATTGCTGTTCCAGGCTGCAGAACAACACAATGAAACTCCTAGGACGAGTCAAAGTGATTCCAACACCGGTGGAATGTATAAGAATTCCAATCCAATCCAACATCCTACCCCACATTCCGTAGCATCCGGGGTGCTATCCGCGCCAGTTTTACCAGAAACACTATCCGATGCCAGTCCTGAAGATCTGAAGCTGTGGAATCGCTGTCGATTTGTCAAACAAGGTTGGTTCAGTGCTAGAGAAGCCGTGACCTATGTTGATCTGTGAGTCCAACTGACCCCATCCCTCAATCACGTAATGTTACTAACAAAAGAAAGGTTTTACAAAAATTGCAATGTTTTGTCGCCTATCCTCAGTCAGGATTATGCCAACCACTCTCGACATTTCACTCTCGTCACTGAGGAGCCTCTTCTGACATGCGTCATCTTGATGATCTCATCAAGAATACATATCTTACCCGGTATGGGAGGCTCCGCTAGAGGACACTTTATCCATGGTAGATTATGGAATCATGCAGAGCATTTAATATCCCGAGTCATCTTCGGACAGGAAAAGATCTCCACAGCCAAAACGAGAACCTTAGGGACGATTGAAAGTTTCCTTCTTATTACAGAGTGGCACCCAAGATCACTCCATTTCCCACCGTTCAGCGATGGGTGGGATTTTGACCTCCTTGCACCCGATGGAGACGGCCCAGACATATCTGAAGATGATTCTGCTATCTACCGATGGCGTGAAGATGTATTTGAGCCGGCTAAACGATCCGATAGGATGTCATGGATGCTAGTTGGTGCAGCAACAACCCTCGCCCATGAATTGGGCATTTTCGGAGCCAATTACTCTAACGATGATGCTCAGAAACCCGGAGCTTTGCGTAGAAATCGTGTACGAATGCTGCTATATGTGTATGTGAATCAATTGGTCGCACGTATTGGTTCTACTACTCTCATTCCAGAAAATGTTTCAGCATCTTTACTTGATCGATCGTCTTTACCAGAAATGAGTCTGGCTGACCAACGATGGTACTCGTTCATGACATCTTGGATTGAGATTACCAAGCTGATGGAGACGGTAAACGATATGTTTTTCTCCTCGCCTGCGTTTACAAAGCAGTTACTGCTTAGTGGGAGATACAAAGGACTCCTGAAACATTTCCAGCCGATTTTAGAGCAATGGAATAGAAACGTAAAGAAGCTAGTAGGCCTACCAAAATCCTTTTCCGATATCCTCTTCCTCGAGTATCATTATATTCGGATGTACATCAACTCTTTGTCGATACAAGCCGTTGTTGAACGCTCTCTTGCCCAAGCCGTGAATAACACATCTCCGGCTTTCGAATCATCGTACCCCTCGCACCCACAAAATGAGCTTCTAGGCACAAATATCACACCTGCAGACTATAGTCTGACAGCTGAGGTAATTGATGCAAGCGTACAAATACTGAAATGGGCAATAACATTTGCCAACTCTAATAATTTGAAGTACGCCCCAGTGCGGGTTTACTTGCGAATCGTTTCAGCCTCTATATTTTTGCTTAAGGCAATCAGTCTCGGTGCACGACACAGTGACTTACAAATTAGCTTGGGGGTCCTCGATGAATGCATTCAAGCTCTTCAGACAAATACCGTTGATGAGATGCATTTATGTTCTCGTTATGGGACACTGCTCGAGAGACATGTAACGCTCTTCCGAGCCAATTTCGTGGGACCAACACAATCGGGAAATTCCACGATGTATATTCCAAGAAATGGCACTGGATTTATGCAAATGAACCCTACACCGGGCATCTTTGATCAGCAACCACTCAACACTACGGCAGATGTTGAGCAAGGGCAGCAAGCGGTTCAACAGGAGTTTAGTACCGAAAATGGAAATGGAATGGAATTTCAAGCATATTATGGAACTGGAAGTTCTTTGGAAGACTGGTTGGCGCAGCCTTTCGATCCTAGTATTGCGCCATTTGGGTTAGGTGATCACCAACAATTGAGCGGCTTGGAGTTGGGCAGTCTGGATTTCTTATGGAATTTACCAACAGTATAAAATATACTTAGACTTTGTGCTTCAGTTATATTCACTCTGTGGTCCAGCTTATATCCTATCCTCTAAAATACTACTTATTTGTTGTGACAGTTTTTAGCTAACTTACTAATAAATTGACCCTCGCCAAAATATCCACTGGCCGCACAACTTGAAATCAACGAGCGAGACCACAGCCAAAAAGAAAAAGAGCAAAACCAAAGGGCAAAAAAAGAAGCTGACGAACATGATGGGTTTAAACCAACTTAGATCTTCAATAGCCATGTTACTGGCGGTGCTGGGAATCGAACCCAGATTGAAACGGAATTTTGAATTTCCTAGGAATGTAAGAGATCTCGTCTGAGGAGATAACCACAACGTCACGTGCTACCATTACACCACACCACCCGATACTGTGTCGTATGGGAATTGTTGAGGCCACAATGCGCAATTTCTTTACTTATGTGACACGGTGTTGGAGTGCTGATGATTTGTTAAGTTTAACAATTTTGTGCAGCACTCTAAAGCAGCGCGGGGGTTTTTTTTCGCAGTTGCTCTACCATTGAATATCTGTTGGTATCACCCCTGATTCTTTCATATCGTTTATCATTGCTTCTCGAACTATCTCCCCGCAAAGCTTCGCATATGGATTCAGCTGGATAGCCATCTGTTTCGCAATCTCATTTCCATATTTGCCACCTTGTCGGAAGTCTATAGCTGCCATCTTTTCCAGCATCGCGGGGTCGGTACCTTGAAGCTCACGTTGTAATATTGTTCCCCTTGAAGGCTCTGTTGCCAGCGATTTTGATGTCATATAAAGTAGATGCCCTCGGTGTGTAAAAGCGGATGCCAGGATCTTCCTCTGCAAAGACGAGACTCCATTGCCAGAATCCGACGGCGATGCTAATTGGATAGCCTGGCATAAATCTGAATATAATGTGCTCGAGGCAGCTGCTTCCACTGTCAGGTCTTCTCCCACAAGCATCCGAATAGCTTGCGCTCGATTGTTCCAAGCTGGGGCATATTTAGCATTTGCTGTGATGATAGCAGATAGTTGGTTGATTGTGTCTTCTATTTGCTGTCTCGATGGCGATTCGACGTTCAAATTTCTTATTGCGCTCGACTCGCGTGCTTGTAACTCTTTTAAAACGTTTATCGTTACTCCTGGGAGCGCTGGAAGTTCATTCCTGGTAGCAATGCCCTTTAATGGCATGCCCTCGGAATCAAAAAGAGCAGAGAGAACATTTTTGTCATTATAACTCAGGATAGTTGCTGATGCCATGGCTTGATTTGCTGCAGATCGAAGCTGTTCAAGGTGTTTGTTTCTATGCTGATGAGATTTTAATGATTTTAATCAAGCCTTGGGGCACCTAGATTACAACAGACTATATGGGCATTGATGGATGACTATCAACCGATGCATTCCAGTTCCATGCGTGTCTAATTTCGGCGCGGAATTTCAAAGGCGTGGCTTACGGTATAAGCAAGTTAGGCCCGCTATAATACTCATGTCACGATTTCTCTTACGTATCCCATTACAGGCCTCATACAGGATGAAGTTAATGGTGAGTCCGGATAAATTTAGTCATTGACGCTCAAATACGGAATACGGAAAGTCGGCAACAACCGGATAGATTCGGATCATGGCACCCCCTCCTACAATAACCGCTGCATTTGGCCTTTTATATGATTCTTATTACTAATTTTGAGATCTCGCACCCTTAAACCGAACTATGGAATATTTCCACACTCAAAATCTGGTATCTTGCTCATCCTGGGACCTTCGGTTTGGGACGGTTTGCGCCATTGAGCTTGCCACTCCTTTTCAATAATATCATGACTTGTTATTATATAATTTCTACATTTCATCAGTAGTAGTTTATGAAGTATTCATAGAGACAGGTTATCACAACTCTGTATTTTTCCAGTTATCTTCTGAATCGTCGAATAATAACAAGAGATTAACATATTCTTGCGCACATCATGGCACCACACAAGGAATCATCACCTGAACCGGCATCTGCCTTCGATACCTACAACTCCTCTGATATAGAAAATGTAGGAACTCAGTACAAAGGCTACGATCATGTGCATTGGTATGTCGGCAATGCAAAACAAGCAGTCACTTACTACGTTTCTCGAATGGGCTTTAAACAAGTAGCATTCAAGTCACTGGAAACTGGTTCAAGAGCCGTTGCAACTTACGTGATTCGAAATGGAGATGTCACCTTCCTTCTCACATCTCCTTTGCGAACTCCAGAGCAGGCTGAGAATCCATCGGACAAGAAACTGCTTACCGAAATTGCCGAGCACACGATGAAACATGGAGATGCCGTTAAAGATGTAGCATTTGAGGTTGACGATGTTGAGAATGTCTATAACCAGGCCGTGGCCAATGGCGCAATCTGCATTTCTGCCCCTCAGACATTAAGTGACAAAGATGGCTTTGTCAAGGTAGCAGTCATCAAGACCTATGGAGAAACCACCCATAGTCTTATTGAAAGAAAGAACTACCGTGGAGCTTTTATGCCTGGGTTTAAAGAACCAAAAGAGAAGGTTGACCCTCTCGAGAAATACTTGCCACAGATTACATTGGAGGAAGTTGATCATTGCGTGGGTAACCAGGACTGGGATGCAATGGAGGCTATCTGTGAATAGTAAGCAATATTTTATGCTATTGATTTTCCGTACTTGCTAACAGAAACAGCTATGAGAAAGCCCTCGGTTTCCATCGTTTCTGGTCTGTCGATGACAAAGATATTTGCACCGAATTCTCGGCGTTGAAATCTATCGTCATGGCCTGTCCTGACGAGAAGATTAAAATGCCCATAAACGAGCCTGCAGTTGGCAAGCGCAAGTCTCAAATTGAGGAATACATTGATTTTTACAATGGAGCAGGAGTTCAACACATTGCCCTTCGCACAAACGATATCATCAGCGCTGTAACAAACCTACGCAGCCGCGGTATTGAATTCATCACCATCCCAGAGACATATTATGCGGCCATGAGATTGAAGTTGAAGACTGCCGGCATGACCCTGAATGAAGACTTTACAATCTTGCAACGCCTAGGTATACTTATTGACTTTGATGAGGGTGGATACCTCTTGCAACTATTCACAAAGGTTAGTTAAAAAGCTGGCTATAGTTGAAAAACAAAACTAACTAAATGAATCCAGCATCTCCTTGACAGACCTACGGTGTTTATTGAAATTATCCAAAGAAACAATTTCTCTGGTTTTGGTGCTGGAAACTTCAAGTCTCTGTTCGAAGCATTGGAAAGAGACCAGGAATTGCGCGGCAACCTGACTGCTTCG
This sequence comes from Coleophoma eucalyptorum, assembly GCA_026120035.1. Classification (NCBI taxonomy): domain Eukaryota; kingdom Fungi; phylum Ascomycota; class Leotiomycetes; order Helotiales; family Dermateaceae; genus Coleophoma; species Coleophoma eucalyptorum. The sequence continues at coordinate 117,353 of JALRME010000056.1, forward strand.
TCTTGATTGTTAATAGAATCTTTTGTAGTAGAATTTAACTTTTATTTAGCTTTATAATCCTTTGTGACTGATACATACCTTATATAACTTGCTTCGCTTGTGAATTTTCTAGTCCATTGACACGCAGTTAACCGTACGATAGTCCACAGTCATTTTGCAGTGTTACCGCATCTCCACACCTGTATATAAATCTGATTTGAACAAAATTTGCCACCATTCAAACTAATATTATTGAAATATACAGCACTTCCGTGTAATGGGTAATTCCGAGGTCCGCAATTTCCCGCCGCCAGGCGCTCTTTCACCCCGCCTTCTGACCCAGGAGGAGTATATAAAGAGCCCTTATGCCCCCCTTCCCCGCAAAACCTTAGACAAGCTCAACTTTTTTTTTTTTTCAAAATGACATCATTAAATATAAATCCCAAAACTACCTTGCATATGTATAGTTACTTCCGTTCGTCTTGCTCAGGCCGTCTTCGCATTGCCACAGCTCTTAAAAGGCTACCCGTCAAATATACATATATAAATCTTCTCGGCGCAGCTCATCAGGAACAGTCTTATGTAGAAGTTACAAACCCATCCGGTTCAGTTCCAACCTTGGAATTTATTTCCACCGATCAAAATGTTAAAACGCGGATCACTCAATCAGTTGCGGCTTTGGAATTCCTCGATGAAGCATATCCTGATTCAATCCAATTACTCCCGAGCCAACCCGAGGAAAGAGCTTTAGTTCGCACCTTGGTGGAGATAATCTCTTCAGATGTGCAACCGGTAACGAATCTTCGAATTCTCACAAGAGTCAAGGCATTAGGTGGAGATTCGGAATTATGGTGTCGCGAGCTTATGACAGATGGATTTAAAGCCTACGAAAGTATCTGTAAAGGGGTGGCAGGCATGTACAGTGTTGGAGACTCAGTTACTTTGGCTGACTGCTGTCTTGTTCCTGCAATCTGGGGTGCGCAGAGATGGAACGTTGATTTTTCGGATATGCCTACGATATGGGGTATTTTTGAGCGCTTGAGCGAGCTGGAGGTGAAAATGAGTCACTGGCAGAATCAAAGGGACACTCCCGAAAATCTGCGACCATGAACTATATCTGATATCATGAGGACTGTTGGCAGAATTTGATAAACCCAGCCACTTCTTTTAGTCTAAAGTTTTTATGTCAATAAAAATTGACCTCTAGTTTTTTGTTATAGTTTTGTCATTGCTCCTTCTATTCACAATTGCTACTTTACATAATTCGCTATTTCTGGAATATTCTCTTCACAATTCCTTCCTTCAAGAATATTATCTTTTGTACATTTCAAACGGCTATTCAGGGGGGTCTTGGACTCAAATTAGTACATAATAATTAGGTGCAGAGTAGATAACAATTTATAACTCATTGTCTACCGCATTCCTATAGCGCAATATAACTTATTAAATGCGGCTGCAAACAAGATTCTTTGTATTGTTTAATCAACATTTCCACCTAATTAAACGAAAGTTTATGAGTTCCCACTTAAGCACTTGGTGGTTTCTTAAACTGGGCCTTTAATGGCTCCCAACTGTGTTCATTATAGTCCTCCTGCATTTTCTCACATGTCTTCAACCCCCACTCGGTTACACCAAGCATCAAGCATGACTCAAACATAAAAGCCATACTGCCTTCTCCTACCTTTGTGGGCTTTAATTCCGCTTCACTTGCGCCACGATGAGAACCAGCATCTGGTCCGTGAGCGGACATAATGTTGTGTAGTGATGCACCAGCTGGCTTAAAGCCACCAGCAGTTTTAGCATCGTAGTCGCCTGAAATCAGACCCATGACTTACTCAAAATCAGTGCTGCTGCGATATTTATGAATGTGTAGTAAACTTACATTCTGACATGGTATTGCGATGGTACCATGGTGGTCGAAAGGTGTCCTCTTGAACAAGCCATCGGGGTGGGAATATAACAAAATCTGCCATCGCAGTTCCGGCCTGGTATGATGGCCCGGTAAGAACAGTGAAGATAGACGGGTCAGGGTGATCAAACGAAATGGACCCTATAGTGTTGAATTTTCCCAAATCGTATTTGTAGGGATAGTAATTCCCATGCCATGCGACGATGTCAAAGGGTGTATGAAACTGTGTGGCCGAAAAGAAGGCGTTGTTGAACTTGGAAATAACATGCCACTCTGTTGTTGTATCTTCATCAAAGGAGGCTATGGGGGCTTGGAAATCTCTAGCGTTTGCCAACCCATTACTACCAATTGGTCCCAACTCTGGTAGTTGGAAATGACCTTGAAATAACTCACAGATATATCCTCTGGCCGGACCATCTGGAAGTGTAACACGGTACCTTACACCGCGAGGAATAACACATATCTCATTTGCCTGTAGTAAAATCTTACCCATTTCTGTTTGGATGTCTAAGACTCCATGTTGCGGGACAATTAAGAAATCGCCATCCGCGGAATAGAATGCATCATTTTTTGGCATGTCCTTTCCTACTGCGTATACGTAAATCGCCAGGCCACTTTTCATGTCAGGACTTCCAGCCTGAGAAACTGGATGAATAGATTCAACCCATGCTACTTCATGATTGAAGCTGAATGGATCCCATCGTAGCTGATTTGGAATCTGGTGGATCTTTTCTTCTTGGAAAGTATTGTTGGCTAATAGCTGAAAATCTCGGTGAGCAGCCGCAGGGAGGATTCGGTACAGCCATGACTGTTTGGTTTCATGTCGTAGAGCTGTAAACGCTGTGCCAGAGAGCTTTTCTGCGTATAGGCCATGTGCTGGGTGTTGGGGAGAGTTTTGGCCTATTGGCAAAGTATTTGGAATTGCTTCGGATCTGAGAAATATTTCTTGTCAATGGGTAAGAACTTATTTAAAAAGTAGTTGTATGACGTACTCATGATAGTTTTGAAAGCCATTTAGATATGTATAAGGGTCTTTGAAGCTAAATTTGGTGGCCGGCATGTCGATACGAGCTTAGAGTATCAGCGGAAAACTTCTGTTGTCAATTGGGCAATTAAATGTAGCGATAGAGTCCTCTTTTGTTTTCACCAACTGTAAGACTCTATTATAGACATATAAACTCCATGATTGACCTTAATGCGAACAGGGCACAAATTCCGGCAACACCTCAAGATCATGAGATGAAAGCATGATAGAAAGACGGTACACATTCCGGCACTATAGAGGTTCCGCATTATCTTTCCGAAGCTATCCGTAGCTATCCGCATAGGAATTCCTTCAAATGCGGAGATGTAGAGGGGTATTGCGGGGTTAACCGGACCTCAGTAATTACCCCCCATGAATACCATGTCATTTTGGATTGCGTAATTTAAGAGAAAGCTTTCGGAATTATCCCGTCAACTGGACTTTAAAATGGATTACTCCCAGTCCGGTTTCTATCAATTAATTATTCAACATTAAGTTCTGGTTATATCTTATTCTTCTACCATGTCTTTGCAATCATGGCTCGTAATTGATCCCAAAAGTCACTTTTCTCTCCGAAACATTCCATTTGGGATCATCAGCACTTCCCAAGATCCGTCGCTGCGACCAGCGGTAGCAATTGGCGATTATGCGTTAGATCTCAAAGGGTTTGCTCGCGGAGAGGGATTTAGTGGTCTTTCACAAATTGAAGAACAACGTTATGTATTTTCACAGTCAACCTTGAATAGTTTTGCGGCATTGGGACAGCCAATTCACCGAGCCGTAAGAATATATTTACAGGAAATATTCACTAAAGACGGGAAACACGCAGCTGTATTAGAAAAGAACGCTGAGTTACAGAAGAAGGTTCTGATACCGCTCAAGGAAGTGCATTGTCATCTACCAATGTCAATTGGTGACTACACTGACTTTTATGCTGGTAAAAACCATGCATACAATGTGAGTTATTCCTTTTGTGTTTGTTGGTTGCTCTTAATAATGCTTATTAAAGGTTGGCGTTATGTTTCGAGGCCCTGCAAATGCTCTCCAACCAAATTATACTCACCTGCCTGTCGCCTACCACGGACGATCATCCTCTGTTGTGGTCTCCGGCACACCTGTCAAACGCCCCTCTGGCCAAATCCTTCTACCTGGTAGCAAGGAACCGATTTTTTCTCGCAGTAGAAAGATGGACATTGAGTTAGAGATTGCTGCTTTCATATGCACGCCAAATGAACTCGGCAATCCGATTGATGTGCATGTTGCGGATCAGCATATTTTTGGCTTGGTGTTAATGAATGACTGGAGTGCACGTGATATCCAAGCTTGGGAGTATGTACCTCTAGGACCATTTTTGTCTAAGAACTTTTCGACATCCATCTCTCCTTGGATTGTTCTAGCCGATGCCCTCGAACCATTTCTAGCACAGGGATTAGAACCTGGCGACAGGACTAATTTGCTTGAATATCTACAAGAGGACAAGCGAAAGAATGTATACGATATTAAATTAGAGGTGGACCTAACGACAATAAGCGGGAGCACTACAACAATCTCAAAGACGAGCGCTATAAATCTTCTCTATAGCTACCCTCAAATGATTGCTCACCACACTGTTGGAGGCTGTGCTCTTAGAACTGGAGACTTGTTAGGTAGCGGAACCATCTCTGGTCTAGAAGTTGCGGAACGAGGAGCCTTATTAGAGATGACTGAAAACGGAAAAATGCTAGTCAACCTAGCAAACGGGGAGGAGAGAACATTTCTTGAGGATGGGGACACAATTGTCATTAAAGGAGTTTGTGGGACCGAAGGAGGGTATGTTGGCTTCGGAGAATGTAGCGGACAAATAATATAGAATATTATTATGAGGATATCAGGAAGCTGTTGTAACGTGTCAAACAGTAGGATCTAGTTTTAACATACGGTAATATTCAGGCAAAGGGGGCTAAATTTGAGATTTCAAAAGAGCTTATTGGAGTTAGTGTATAGCTCTGTATGTAAATTAAATCCAAAGTAATTAAAATAAGTAAGTTTTAAAATGGTCGCTAAGGACACTTTCATCCCTTAGAAAGTTAACGTAACTCCAACCCAACCTATATAGTCGGTCGCACTACCACGCGAGGGGAAAAGTATATACTCTACAATTTTTCACTACGCAACTTTATTTCCGAGATATCCTAGACGCTGCAGACGCTTTTCGAGGTCTGCCTGGACCTTCTTCCTCTCTGTTTCGATTTGCTCTGGGGTTCGCTTAGCCAGCCACCTTAGCATGGCGAAATACGGTGGACGAACAGCCTCCATGAACCACTTTAGGTCTGCAAGGACGTCTGCGCCTTCTACATCGCTGGGTCTAATACCACCAGCGGCTTTGATCGCATCACTCCACGTCACCGCGACATCCCAATCAACTATCCTGTTATTGGGGGGCAGTCGGGCCGGCCGCTCCCCAGCGAGAAGGTATTGCTGTAGTTTGCCCATGTCGCCCTTTTCATGAGCTCCGACCAATAGGGAGGATAGAGATTGGAAGGAGTACAGGTATTCATCTATAGGCGAGGCTATATGGGCGAATTCAAAGTCAAGGAGAGCCGTTATTTTCATCGAGCTCTTGTCGAAGAGGAGGTTATGAAGGTCTATGTCTCTGATAAGCCGGTTGGTCACTTTTCAGGTGTAGTTATCGAGATAGTTACCAAAATCACCGTGTATCAGAGTTAGAGTCTTGTTCGAGACCGCGGCAAGGCAAGATGAAAGTCCTTCATTGGCAAACCTCTCCAGACATTCTCTCAGACGTTTCTTAGATCCGCCCCATCCTTTACGATGGAGCATGAGTCGGCCAGCTTAAGTTGCCTTTTGAACATACCGATATACATCTCCTCAAGGCTTGCATACGGCCCTCCATAACCGAAGACAATAGGACCAAAAGTCATCGCACCATTGTTACTGTACTGTAGACCGCCAAAGCCATCCTCGGTATCTGGCAATTTACATTTCTGCAGAGCAGCGTAGAGATGAGCAATTTGTATCAAGAGAGTCTCTTTGTTTGATAGTGGAATCTCATCCCATGCACTCCCAAGTGATGCGCCGGGCTTGAAATCCTCAATGATCCAGCCAACAGCTTGACTGTTATGTTCAGTCGTACCATATCCGTAGACATTTGGAACGACGTTCACAGTATCTAGCGCACGACGCGCGAGATCGATCGCCGTGACCTCGTTTATCAGACGAGCACTCTCATCTAACCCCAGAACCAGGGGATTGAAATTTGAGGATGACTTCCGAAGTCTGTGGGTCAACAGGTATGCAGCCCGGTTTCGGTTGTGGAAAGATAGTGGCCGCTGCATCAGAATTCTCGAGCTTAATATGAAATACCTCATTATTATTCCCCTGTACAACATGAGTCTGCACCGTCGCTGTCTAAGAGATTATCAATATTTGTAAGAGGATTTATAGTCCAGGAATCTCACCTGTCGTCCAATATTCGTCTGTATAATTTTGTTGGCAAGAGCCTCAAGCTTTGTAGGCTCGAACAGGTTGGGCATGATGGAATATCTACAACTAATAAGAATAATAAATTCGAAAATGGTGCAAAATAAAAACATTACAAACGTTACTCGTTCTATTTTTATACTACTCAGGATACGTAGATGAGTAACTTTAGAGTACAGTACATGTCACGTAGTAGAAACGAGACTAAAGAAGAGGATAACACAGATCTGAAGACCTGCCTTTTTCCTTTCAACCAACATGATCATCCTGTTTACAAAGGTCCTCCGCAGATAAGCCGTACAACTCCTGGCGACGCTAGGTACGGGGCACGGCACCAGGACGGAGTTCCCGCATTCGCTACAAAGACAGATTTGGAGACCTGCCATTTTTGCATAGACCTACATGATTGTCCTGTTTACAGAGGTCCTCCGCAGGTAAGACGTTATAACTCCTGGCGGCGCTAATTCCCTCGTGACGAAGACAGTGACAAGCCCCGCCACAATTGAGGCCCACCGCTGAAGAACTGTGCACGCATTTCAATTGAGCGGGATTTGTACAGGAACTGAAATTAGCCGAGGATCTTATTGGGTACCGAGTGAGATTCCCGGGATAGAATGTCTGCATATCCGAGACCCCCCCCTGTGCAGTACCCGGATGGATCCGATGGACGGCTGACTACAAACCGTGGCTTGGGGGGATTCATTCAGCTCATTCTTTGGATGGTAACACAGATGGCAAATACCGATTGGAATCGCAGACTCACGGGAATCGTGTAATGTATTGGGGGCCATTTTTCAGGGTCATTCAAAGAGTCACATTACATAGTTATATGTTCAAAGTTGCTAGATGAGCATGATTTGATTTCTCCTCACCCTCCTCGCACTTAGTCTCTTAACTACTATTTCCCATCCTCCACCGAGCCCCAGAACATGTCGTATAGCCCGATACTTTACTGAGCATCTGCGCTCAACTGTGGAGCCACCCACAACAGCAGCCCAAGCCGAGCGGGTAGAGTAGCAATCGACACTCTGTTGAAGATTAGCCAACTCTCTCGTGGGGGGACTCTGGGTTAATTGACCTTGTTCTCTGGATTTGCCTCTCTTGCATTGATCTTCCCGGCCTCCTCGACGGTAGTATCCATGACCTTGGCAGTCCAAGCGGAGCGTGTGGAGTACGAGTCTACACCCGTTGGCTAGCCATTCTGTTAGTCTTGGACGATCCTCAAGGGGAGATAGTGTAGGACGAACAAGTTTTTCGACATGAGCAGCAGCGGTAGTTACAGCAAGAATTGCTGCAACTATGAGAGAGGTAGGAATAAACTTCATATTGTCGTTTTAAAAAATGACTTCTTTCAAATACAAGTTGTAGAAATATTGGTGATCGAGTCTATGAAATGAGTGGTAATTGTTGTGAAGAAGAAGTGACAATTGGGGGATAAGTAGTCTTATAAGTATGTTAAATTTCGAGTCTGGGTAAGTGAACTCAACTAAGAAAGGTCAAGTAGCGAACATTCTTGTCAATCTATCGGACTTTCACCCAGGATCAATTTGGTAATTGCCGTATGCGGACGAGCATATTACACTGCAGCGCAGTAACTAGACCTACACAATGAAAGTCTCCACTAGATCTATCTCTATGATTTTATTGTTTCGCAGAAAATGACACATCTTTCCGGTGCCCTCCCGTACCTCACCAAGTATTTGAATTCGCCGGTCATAGTGGTGATAAGCATGAATGCGAGATGGTTAGTTTGATATGAAAATTTAATATGCTTGGAACAAGGTGTCTAGCCATAACGATACAGCTACGCCACCGACCCGATTGCAAGCTTTCATGTCTCTTACATCCCTTGCTATTATCTCGCCGATCCCAACACGCTTTCCTACCGATATAATGATATCTTCGGGTACGGATGCGAAGACAAGCAATGGGTACAGATACATGCAGGACATAAGACATGGATACAGAATTTAGGCACTGATACATATGTTGTGCAAATTGAGGTCTTCCACCAGGTACTGTCGTCAAAGTCGTAATCAATGGCCCAGAGACTAATTTTGTTTACATTCACTGTCTCAATGAGCTGCGCAAGGAGATTCACTACGATTGTTACTATAAAGAACCCGCAAATGCAATACATCGAGAGCATAAGACATATTGCATCCACATACTGCTTCAGAATCTTATGTGCAATGCCGACATCGACATAATTACGCACAACTGGGTACACGACCACATTGAAGATCCTAAACAATGACCAATGCCTGACTTCAACACAGGGAAGATGTGTAGAAACTTCGATACTTTGTTAGAATGGGCCACTGATAATGGAATCAAACACTTAGGAAGGTAGATGTGTGCCTTAAGAATATACCTGAGGGTATACCAATAGTAAATGGTGATGGTTATGCTTGAAAGTTTACAGGTGTTGTTAGAAGCTATAGACAAAGTAATTTAGAAGTAGGTAATAAGTAGTATACTCATAGGTATGTTGTAGTTATCAGCAAACTGATTTCTAAAGCTCTCTAGGATATACATAATAATTTATCTACGTTACTCGCATAAAACACGTAATCTTGCCTCGGCTTGTGACAATATACAACCCACTACTTGCTTGTACTTTGCTCTCTCTATGTTCATTATATAAGTTCCTTGTATAATGTTATAAGCCTTATCTTTTAAAATCTAGAGAATAAATTTATAAATAATTTTAAAGAGATTTTATGAAAAGCTTGTAATTTACTCTAACTATAAAACAAGTTGTACTTCCAATGCTCTTAGGAATGTTATATCTCTTCGGTGGGGTACCTGTCGGACTGCAATGATATATACTCAACACGTGACCTAGTCACGTGGCCACATTCGTTGGTGGGGCATAACCCCATTTACGATACACGTACATAGAGAGAATCAACAACCACCTACAACACACTGCATACCCTGTAATTGAAGCCCATGATGCTATTACGAGGTCTGCCTGTTGTAAACGCATACCAACAGTACCTTTTTAAAGAAGGCCGATCTCCGTCCCCCTCGGTTACCAATCTTTGCCGAAAATTTTTTGAGTCAAAGCCCGAACCTGCACTAACGTCGTCCATAACCGCACCTACATAACGGAGAATGTAAATCACCCACAAAAATAGCAAAAATAATCTTCCGGTACGGGGAATTGAACCCCGGTCTCCCGCGACCTGTTCGGTGCTCTTTGAAGAGCAACTTGAGAGGCGGAAATGCTAGCCACTACACCATGCCGGATGCTATAAGACTTATCTCCTAATTGTTGGAAGGACAGACCTATTCAAATATATATTATTGTTTTTTATAACGTGACTTATGGGCTAACGCTCAGTATGGGCTAACGCTCATCCAACCCTACCCTCTAGGGTTTAACCCTTTACAACTCTAGCCATAGGCTATAAAAGTGCCACCAAACGTACTTATACTAAAGAGGATATTCAAAAGGCTATACAAGCACTCTAAGATTATACGTTTACAACGATTACTACTGCTGCTATACACTTTAAAGTTGATCGGACTATACTTGGTATAAGAATGAGAGGACGCAAAACGCGACGCTAGGCCAATGAATCAACTTAGATCCTCTCACTAGCTAAAGAGAATACTCTTATACGATAGATTATATGTCTAATAGCTACTGGATACCTAGCGATACCTACGTTGCTAAAAGAAATAGCCTAGGAGATTAGAAGTCGATAAGTTCTTGTCGCGTCGCGTCAGCCACCTCTTTCTCTTCAACCTCCTAAAATTAGCTAGGAATGGATCTATAGGTTCCTTGAACGACATCCAGAGCTTTAGGTATACTATTCCCGTCAATTGGACTCCTATCGAGCGAAGGATGCTACTCTAGAGAAGATTTAGGCCTAGTACGACGCGTTCTAGACGCGTTTTATAGAACGGAACTATAGACTAGAGGACGTATATAATATAGACGAGACTAGGTTTGTAGTTGGGGGTACTCAAACTATACGTATTATCGTTAACTCTACCCTAAAATCTAATTAGAAGGTTATAGCTAGTAAGTAGGAGTGGATAACTATACTTAAGTGTATTAGTACTACTAGAGAGACTCTTCCACCCCTAGTCATTTTTAAAGGCTAGAACACAAATACTAGCTGGATTCCAATAGATTCTCTGCCTGGCTAGTAGTTCTCAACTAGTAAAAGTGGTTGAACCTCGAATAGCCATAGATTTGAGTGGTTTCAGAGGGTTTTCTAGCTAGAATCTAAGAAGGTATTAGGTAACCGGCCTCGACTTCTGATTATAGACGGCCATTCAAGCTATATTATAGGGAATCTAATTGCTACTTATATAGAGTAGGATATTGATATACTTATATTACCTCCTTATTGCTCTTATTTGCTCTAGCCTCTTGATATTAGGGTATATAGGCCAATGAAGCGATATCACGCTTCTAAAGTCGACCGGTATTCTCGGGCTAGTATAAGGCGAATCTAGCGAGTTGAATGGCTAGAACTCTTTCAGAGAATCAGGCCCAAGGCTCTTACGACTTCTAATATAAAAGCTGGCTGGAGGGGAGCTAGCCTAGTACCTTTTTACCTAAGAAAAGTACTTAATACGCTTCTATTTATAGTAGCCTAGTGTCAGGTGTTATAGGCAGAGTGACGTATAAGCAATAGATAAGTAGGGTATACATAGGGTATACGTAGGTAGGTAGTAGTTATTATTCAAACTAATCTCTGAAGATCCTTAAACCAAGGGGGCTAAAGATATATATATATTTCCTCGCCTGGCTCGCTAATACTATATAACCTCGCTTGGGCCTATGATATTGCCTCCCCCTTTATGGGCGTGTCCTTACGACCATTCCTTAAGCATCCGTAATACCGTCGGGGCATAAGCTCCTAGAAGGTAATTCCTATTGTTGGCCGGAGAAACGGGTTTGAAGGAATAAAGTATAAGCAGTCCGCTAGGGTGGCGCTTATACGGCTACTAGTAATAACCTAAGGGGTCTTCGTCTGGTTTGTCTGAATGCCCTTAGTTTGTACTTAGCTTCCCGATATTTTCTTTATCCTTATTAGTACTTTATGTACTCCTCGCTGCCTCCCCGTCTACTCGGCGCTACTAACAACCTTACCTTTCTAGATCTCTAGTTTGTTGTTTTCTTTGTTCTCTCGTAAATACCCCCTTAGTTCTTTATCGTACCGTAAGCGTTTCGATTTCTTTATATCGCTAGGTGGTATAATTACGCAAATAGGCTATAGTATTTCTAGTGTCTATAAAAGGCTCTCCTCTTACTATCTAACCTCTCTCTTTCTTTTATATTAAAACATTATAACTTTTCTTCTACTTTCTTACCTCCTCTATTTAATACTCTTCTTATATAAGTATTCTCGCCTTCGCTATAACTATATAGTACTTATATAGTATAACTAACCCCTATAGTATAATGTTTGCTCTTCCTACTCGTTAGAGTATTGCCTCTCGCTCTATACGTATGCCTAAGACACTATCTTATCGCTACTGTTTGTGATACTCCAAACGTATTAATAAGGAGCCTAATATCTAATGTATTAAGACTATAGATAGGAATGTATACAATCGCTATCGTAGGTTGAATAAGCCCTACTACGATATAGGTATTCTTTTCGTTAGTATTCTTACTAATTAACTTATCTTTAGGTTCCTTAATCGAGTATTCCTAGGCTTAACCGCTTGCTCGCTCGTACTATCGCTATATCTCGCCTAGCTACCGATAATATAAAGATTACTACTTATACCTAAGTTCAAGTACTATAACGTTAATATATATCTTGGGTTAAAGCTAATGTTCGTTTAGCCTACGCCCTATAGACGATATAGGGAATAGCTCAAATGATTATTCGTGGTTAAGCTCAAATATAGAATACCCTAGATAGTATTTTGGATATCCTTCGTTACTAAGTAAGTAAGCTATCTTATAAGTATGATACTATCTAACTACCGTAGAACAACTTACCTCCTATTACTACAACTAACGATAACGACCTAGGAGATTATTCTAACGACGACGAGGAGTCGGAGGGTTCTAATGATACTATAGGTCCTTCTAGATAGTAAGGTTAGGGAGAGAGGAGTTTATAGAGTTACGATATCAGGGATAAGGTATAAAGACGGTAGTATATATTCGAAGCTTTAGCGTTACGTTCTATATAGCTTTTAGTAATAAAATATAATCTACTTCTTTATACTTTATACCTTTGCTTTCGCGATAGTAACGTAACGTAGCTTTGCTTATAATATTTCTCTAATGCTTTAGGTATATATTCCAAGTTATTTGTACTTTGTTAGGTATCTTTAGTAGGTACGTAGCCCTTCTATCGTACCAAGTACTATCGATCATTCGTATTGTCTCGGTAGGCCTATATAGATTCTACTTTAAATTCTTTATTACTATCGACTTCAATAGGTAGCGATACTTTATCGATATCGTCTCGCTAGTAGTATAGCTCTAAAAACGAAACGTGAAATATATTATGAATTTTATACGATAGAGGTAATTATAAACGATATACTTAGCCGTAGTTCCCGATTACCTCCGTGATTACGAAAGGACTAAGATAGCGATCCGATAGCTTCTTACTTAACCGTAACTATTTAATATTTTTAGCTAATAGTATTACTTTGTTATCTATTTGGAATATTCTTAGGATTTGTTTCCTATTATAGAATTTCTTTTAGGCCTCGACGCTACTATACTAGCGTACCTCTAGTTTCTTTCGTTCGGCCTCGATAACTTTTACTCTCTTAGTTACCGTTGGTACCTCTCCTTCTGGTACGTTGTCCCTAACGTAGATTTCAATAGTAGAGTAGAATCCGTATATAACAAAAAATAGGGTTGTTTTTATGGTTAAGTGCTACGAATTATTATATATGAACTTCACGAGTGCTACCTTCGTAGACCAATCGTCTTATAGATAACTATAGTAGTAACGCAAATAATACTCTAATGTTTGATTTAAATTTTCTATTTGACTATCTATTTACGGATGAAATATAGTACTAAGCCGGCGTTATATACCTAGGTAGAAATACAACGTAGCCTAAAATTAGCTAATGAATATAGTACCTTAGTCTAAGGTGATCCCTTTAGGAACCCCGAAATCCTTAAATATCCTATTAACAAATAGTTTAATAAGCTTAGGGGTAGTAATTATCTTAGTTGTGAGAATATATCGTACTATCTTTATATATCTATCGACAACCATTAAGATTGAGTTATATATATTACTTTGAAATATTAAGGTAGGTAAATCTATTATAAAGTTAAGTATTATCTCTTCCTATAGTCTCGAGGGTATAAGGAATGAAGCTAGGGTACCGTAGGGCTAGTGTCTTTTCACCTTAGTCCTCTAGTATACTAGGTATGTTTTGATATAATTCTTAATATCTTTTTTTATACTCGGCTAGAAATATTTTCTATAGAGTACCTTTAGCGTCTTACTAGCGCTAAAATGGCCTCCCAACGGGTCGTTATAATTTGACTTTAGGATTTCATCTCGGATAGCTATATCTATCGGCATATAAATAGACTCTTTTCGATATAGTAGGCCATTTGTATTAAGGTTCTAAGTCTTAGTGGCTCTAGCCTTCTCTTGCCTCGAACGACCTTTATAACCTCGGCTTTATACAAAGTTATTACGACTTTATAATATAAGTAGGAATTCTTATAGGGATTCTTAGGTCGGTTTATAAGCTGTTTCGTTACCAACGGTAAGAACTACCGTAACGCGAGATACGCGCTATTTGTAACTAGCTATACTAGTAATAGGCTCTAGTGCTAGTCCTAATATCGATACTACGTTATACTGTTTATACGATACTAACGTACAACCGCTAGATAGCGTCTACTTATAGTTACGATAGGAGACTCTCGTCTCTAGTACCACTAGTATCTTATCAGCCGAGGATTGCCTAGTCCTTGTCTCCTAGGCCTTAAATTACGACGTTATAGGGCTTATATAGCGGGATCTCTTCGCTATACGATAGGAATAAATCTTTAGTAGCTATTTTATTAGTAGTTTGTTCTAAAGAGTATATATAATAGATTCTTTTTTATAATCTATTTAATAATCTAGTCTATATAACGGGCCGTCGGCGGGGTTGCTACTACCCGCTTGGTACTCAATAGTAAAGTCGAAGGCTATAAGTTCTTTAGCCTATTGTACCTATCTATTGTTTAGCTTTCTTTTTGTTATAAAGTATTTAAGATTATTATAATCAATCTTAACTATAATAGAGAGCTAGCTATACGTTAGGTAATACCTTTAAGTTCTAAACGCTTATATAATAGCTATTAGTTCTATATTATAAGTTTTGTATCTAGTTTCGATATCTATAAATTTCTTCGAGAAGAATATCACTAGGTGTTATCTAGCGTTAAGCCCGCTATCGAATAGTTATAATAATATTCCTACTATAGTAAATCCTAATGTATTTGTTTCTACGAGGATTTTTAGTAATAGGTCGAAGTAACGTAAGATAGGTATAGTTATAAACGTATCTTTCAGTTTTTAGAAAGCTACTTTGGCTTCGTCGGGCTATTTGAACTCTTGTTCCCCTCCCCCCTTTAGGAGATCGGAGAGGCCTTTTATAATCTATAAGTATACGAATATAAACTATCGATAGAAGTTCGTAAAGCCGAGGAATATCTGAACTTCCTTCGTAGAGTTTGATATCGGCTATTCTAAAACGGTTGTAACGCGGCTTAGCTCTATCGTTATACTATCGGGACTTATAATAAAGCCTAGAAACTCAACTTAGTTAGTATAAAATTTATATTTCTTTAGGTTCGCGAAAAGTTAATATTGTTTTAATCTTTCGAGTACCTAGCGGACCGCCTACTTATACTATAGTAGGTCTTTAGAGTAGATTAAGATATCGTCGAGGTATACTATATAGGTAATATTAACAAGTCTTACGAGGGTATTATTAATATATACTTAGAATATAACTAAGGCGTTTGTTAATCCAAATAGTATTATATAATATTCAAAATGGCCATACCGTATACGGAACGCAGTCTTCCACTCGTCGCCCTCTCGAATATATATCCTATAATATATATCCTTAAGATCTAACTTCGTAAATACTCTAGCTTCCCGTAGTCGATCTAGTGTTTTATTGATTAATAGTAGTAGTATCCTATTCTTAATAGTGATTGTATTTAACCCCTAGTAGTCGACATACAACCGTAGGCTTTCACCTTTCTTAGGGACGAATATAATTAGTACTCTTATAGGACTAATAGACCGTCGAATCCATCCTTTTTCAATACTATTTTCAAGATACTTACGTAATACTTCAAGTTCTTTTTCTGATAATGCGTATAGCGGCCTATAAGGCGGCTAGGAGCCTACGGTAAGATTAATTCGATATTTTATATCGTAATGATTTAGTAGTAAGCCTATAGCTTCATTCGAAAATACTTCTTATAAATTAGAGTATTGGTCTAAAAGCATAAGTTTCTTCGTCGCGGATATAGCGGCGATAGTACGTCCTATCGTTAGGATCTCGGTCGATATTATTATCATTAAATAAATATATTTTTCCTTTCTCGTAAGCCTATCGAACTTTGGTATAGATATTTTCTTAATATTATTTGGTATAATATAATACCGTTACGCTCTCGTTACGAAGGAGATATCCGGGTTAGTACTCTTTAACTATAGGTATCCTAATATAACGTTAATATTACTAAGATCGAAGTCATACGAGATAAGGGTCTAAGTAGTACTCCTACGCTCTCCTATCGTATCTCTTGCTTTAATACGAACTATATAGTTAGCGTAAGACGGTATTAGTTTACTATTTAGGGTGGTTAGAACTAAGGTGCCTCCCTTCTTAGGAGTTATTCCTAACTCAATAGCGAGTTACTTACGTATATAGTTTA
The DNA here is from genome assembly GCA_026120035.1 of Coleophoma eucalyptorum. NCBI lineage: Eukaryota > Fungi > Ascomycota > Leotiomycetes > Helotiales > Dermateaceae > Coleophoma > Coleophoma eucalyptorum. Next base: position 133,652 of record JALRME010000056.1, read on the forward strand.
CCTTACTACCGTAGTCTAGTAGCGTCTTAACTTTTCTCGATACTCTATCTCTCCAAACTATTACCTTAGTGATTATTCTCGTTTTCTTTGTTCTTTCGCTATACTTAGTAGAAACAAGAGATATTACTAGTAGGCGCTAGCGTTTCCTAATTATACTAAGTTTGAACAACTAAACTATCGATACCCCTTTTGGCTATACTAGTTATATATATACGTAGGGTAGACGGACGTATAGTAGCCCTCTTACGAGTATTTATAATATCGCTATCTTAGTCTTCCTTATTACGATATTAGTATCTTATTTGATAAGGTAGTTGGCTTTCGCTCGTTACAGTCTAGGCGCTATAGTAGCGAAGGTTGTTGTTTAGGTGATCGGCTATAAGAATATTATTAGACCGAATGCGATCCATTAGTACGCTCTTATCGTTGTCCTTGTAGGGCCCTCGCGGTATCTTGGGTCCTCCTATTAAATATTATAAAATGGTTCTTAATTCTTATAGCGATAGTAATTAATTCTTCTCTATTAGTTAGTATATTCCTATTTAGGTTGATCTACTAGTGTATCTCTAGCTTCAATTTAGCTAGTAGCTAGTTTCTACGTTAGTTATTATTATAAATACTAAGTTCTTCGTTAAGGCTGTCTAAATATAATATAAAACTTTGGACTAACTAGGTTGGTCTCTAGTAAGCCTCGTTATACTATATAATAGCGTTAAGGTTATAGTTCCTAGGGTCTAATATAGAATTCTTTATAAATTCCACGAAATCCTCCTAGGGAGTATTATTGACTCCTACTCTTTTCTTATATCGTTTCTAAATATCTCGTAGTATCCCTTTGAAGTAGGATATCGCGTATGTTACCTTCGCGACGTCGTCGGGCTATATAATATTATTATCCTCTCTTTATTTTAATTCTACTTGATAGAAGAAATCTTAAGCTTTCTTAATATTTCTACCTATATAATCTAGTAGGTCCCTTATTTTCGGGGCGTAGCGTTATAGCTAGGGTATCGCTAGGGTTATAAAGGGTTTACGATATAGGGTAGGTAGTAGTATATTGGTCGCTTGGATTTCTTTGATTCTAGTTTCCAATCGAGTTACTTCTTTACGGTCGTAGGACTCTCGCTCGAGCTCCTCGATACGACGTAGTACCGTCGTAAGTCTATTACTAATAGTTATCGTAGGCTAGGATTAGGATCTTGTCTCGGTTTGGGTAAGCTTAAAGGTAACGTTGACGCTACGATTGATGCTTTTGGTTTCGTACGTTATTTCGGTATCCTATTAATTACTTTACGACGAGCTACCTTCTATCGGGGAGAGAGATTAGAATGTTAGGTGTTATAGGCAGAGTGACGTATAAGTAATAGATAAGTAGGGTATATATAAGGTATACGTAGGTAGGTAGTAGTTATTATTCAAACTGATCTCTGAAGATCCTTAAACTAAGAGGGCTGAAGATATATATATGTTTCCCCGCTTGGCTCGCTAATGCCATGTGACCTCGCTTGGGCTTATGACACCTAGCTACTTTCTACTCTACAAACAAAGAGTACTAGTCCAAATCCAGACCTATTAGTACTTACAAGCTCTCCTCTAGATGGAACAAAGCTACAACAAGTAAATCGGGTCTTTAATTCAGCTATATTAGGTACTAACTCTCCTATATCACTAGCTCGACGATATACTAAGTGTCATAGGCCCAAGCGAGGTCATATGGCATTAGCGAGCTAGACGGGGAAATATATATATATCTTTAGCCCTCTTGGTTTAAGGATCTTTAGAGATTAGTTTAAATAATAACTACTACCTACCTACGTATACCCTATGTATATCCTACTTATCTATTGCTTGTACGTCACTCTGCCTATGATACCTAACATTCTAATCTCTCTCCCCGATAGGAGGTAGCTCGTCGTAAAGTAATTAATAGGATACCGAAATAACGTACGAAACCAAAAGCATTAGTCGTAGCGTCGACGTTACCTTTAAGCTTATCTAAACCGAGGTAGGATCCTAATCCTAGCTTATAATAACTATTAGTAATAGACTTACGATAGTACTACGTCGTATCGAGGAGCTCGAGCGAGAGTCTCGCGACTGTAAAGAAGTAACTCGATTGGAAACTAGAATCGAAGAAATCTAAGCGACTAATATACTACTACCTATCCTATATCGTAAACCCTTTGTGACCCTAGCGGTACCCTAGCTATAACGTCGCGCCCCGAAAACAAGGGATCTACTAGATTATATAGGTAGAAATATTAAGGAAGCTTAAGATTTCTTTTATTAAGTAGAATTAAAATGAAGAAAGGATAATAATATTATATGGCCCGACGATATCGCAAAGATAACATACGCGGTATTCTACTTTAAAGGGATACCACGAGATATTTAGAAACGATATAAGAAAAGAGTAGGAGTTAATAATACTCCCTAGGAGGATTTCGTGGAATTTATAAAGAATTCTATATTAGACCCTAGGAATCGTAACCTTAATACTATTATATAGTATAATAAGGCTTACTAGAGGTCGACCTAGTTAGTCTAGAGTTTTGTATTATATTTGGATAGCCTTAACGAAGAACTTAATATTTATGATAATAACTAATATAGAAACTAGCTACTAGCTAAATTAAAGCCGGAGATACATTAGTAGATCAACCTAAATAGGAATATACCAACTAATAGAGAAGAATTGATTGCTACCGCTATAAGAATTAAGAACTATTTTATAATGTTTAATAGGAGGACCTAAGATACCGTAAGGGCCTCGTAAGGATAATGACGAGGGTGCGCTAATGGATCGCGTTCGGTCTAATAATATTCTTATAGTCGATTACTTAAACAACAACCTTCGCTACTATAGCGCCTAGACCGTAATAAGCAAGAGCCAACCATCTTACTAAATAAGATACTAATATCGTAGTAAGGAAGACTAGGATAGCGATATTATAAATACTCGTAAGAGGGCTACTATACGTCCGCTTACCCTATATATATATGTAACTAGTATAGCCAAAAGGGGTATCGATAGTTTAGTTGTCTAAACTTAGTACAATCGGGAAACGCTAGCGTCTACTAGTAGTATCTCTTGTTTCTACTAAGTATAGCGAAAGAATAGAGAAAACGAGAATAATCACTAAGGTAATAGTTTAGAGAGATAGAGTATCGAGAAAAGTTAAGACGCTACTAGACTATAGTAGTAAGGCGAACTATATATATAGGTAACTCGCTACTAAGTTAGGAATAACTTCTAAGAAGGGAGGTACCTCGGTCCTAACCACCCTAAATAGTAAACTAATACCGTCTTACGCTAACTATATAGTTCGTATTAAAGTAAGAGATACGATAGGAGAGCGTAGGAGTACTACTTAGACCCTTATCTCGTATAACTTCGATCTTAGTAATATTAATATTATATTAGGATACCCGTAGTTAAAGAGTACTAACCTAAATATCTCCTTCGTAACGGGAGTATAGCGGTATTGTATTATACCGAATAATATTAAGAAAATATCTATACTAAAGTTCGATAGGCTTACGAGGAAGGAAAAATATATTTATTTAATAATAATAATATCGGTCGAGATCCCGACGGTAGGGCGTACTATCGTCGTTATATCCGCGACGAAGAAACCTATACTTCCAGACTAATACTCTAATTTATAAGAAGTATTTTCGAATGAAGCTATAGGCTTACTACTAAATCATTACGATATAGAATATCGAATTGATCTTACCGTAGGCTCCTAGCCGCCTTATAGGCCGTTATACGCGTTATTAGAAAAAGAACTTAAAGTATTACATGAGTATCTTAAAAATAGTATTAAAAAAGGATAGATTCAACGGTCCATTAGTCCTATAGGAGTATCAATTATATTCGTCCCTAAGAAAGATAGAGGCCTACGATTGTACGTCGACTACCGAGGGTTGAATATAATTACTATTAAGAATAGGATACTACTACTATTAATCAATAAAACACTAGATTGACTATAGGGAGCTAGAGTATTCACGAAGTTGGATCTTAAGGATATATATTATAGGATATATATTCGAGAGGGCGACGAGTGGAAGACTACGTTCCGTACGCGATACGACCATTTTGAATATTATATAATACTATTTAGATTGACAAACGCCTTAGCTATATTCTAAGTATATATTAATAATACCCTTATAGGACTCGTTGATATTACCTATATAGTATACCTCGACGATATCTTAATCTACTCTAAAGACCTACTACGGTATAAGTAGGTGGTCCACTAGGTACTCGAAAGATTAAAATAATATTAACTTTTCGCGAACCTAAAGAAATACGAATTTTATACTAACTAAGTTGAGTTTCTAGGCTTTATTATAAGCCCTAATAGTATAGCGATAGAGCTAAGCTATATTACAACCGTTTTAGAATGATTGATATCAAACTCTACGAAGGAAGTTTAGATATTCCTCGGCTTTACGAACTTCTACCGACGGTTTATATTCATATACTTATGGATTGTAAAAGGCCTCTTCGATCTCCTAAAGGGGGGAGGGGAACAAGAGTTCAAATAGCTCGACGAAGTCAAAGTAGCTTTCTAAAAACTTAAAGATACGTTTATAACTATACCTATCCTACGTCACTTCGACCTATTACTAAAAATCCTTATAGAAATAGATACGTTAGGATTTACTATAGTAGGAATATTATTATAACTATTCGGTAGTAGGCTTAACGCTAGGTAGTACCTAGTAGTATTCTTCTCGAAGAAATTTATAGATATCGAAACTAGATACGAAACTTATAATATAGAACTAATAGCTATTGTATAGGCGTTTAGAACTTAGAGGTATTATCTAGCGTATAGCTAGCTCCTTATTGTGGTTAAGACTAATTATAATAATCTTAAATACTTTATAACAAAAAAAAAGCTAAACAATAGATAGGTACGATAGGCTAAAGAACTTATAGCCTTCGACTTTACTATTAAGTATCGAGCGAGTAGTAGCAACCCTACCGACGGCCCGTTACGTAGACTAGATTATCAAATAGATTACGAAAAAGAATCTATTGTATATACTCTTTAGAATAAGCTACTAATAAAATAGCTACTAAAGATTTGTTTCTATCGTATAGCGAAGAGATCTCGCTATATAAGCCCTACGATATCGTAATTCAAGGCCTAGGAGATAAGAACTAGACAATCCTCGGCTGATAAGATACTAGTGGTACTAGAGACAAGAGTCTCCTATCGTAACTATAAGTAGGTACTATCTAGCGGTTGTACGTTAGCGTCGTACAAATAATATAACGTAGTATTGGTATTAGGGCCGGTACTAGAGCCTATTACTAGTATAGCTAGTTGTAAATAGCGTATACCTCGCGCTATAGTAGTTCTTACTATTAATAACGAAACAGCTTATGAACCAACCTAAGAATCCCTATAAGAATTCCTACTTATATTATAAAGTCGTAATGACTTTATACAAAGCTAGGGTTACGAAGGTCGTTCGAGGCGAGGGAAGGCTGAAGCCACTAAGACTTAGAACCTTAATACAAATAGCCTATTATATCGGAAAGAGTCTATTTATATATCGATAGATATAGCTATCCGAGACGAAATCCTAAAGTTAAATTATAACGACCTATTGGAAGGTCATTTTGGTGCTAGTAAGACGCTAAAGGTACTCTATAGAAAATATTTCTAGTCGAGTATAAAAAAAGATATTAAGAATTATATTAAAATATACCTAGTATACTAGAGGACTAAGGTGAAAAGACATCGGCCCTATAGCGCTCTAGCTTTGTTCCTTATACCCTCGAGACCATAGGAAGAGATAATACTTAACTTTATAATAGATTTATCTACCTTAATATTTCAAAGTAATATATATAACTTAATCTTAATGGTTGTCGATAGATATACGAAGATAGTACGATATATTCCTACAACTAAGATAATTACTACCCCTAAGCTTACTAAACTATTTATTAATAGGATATTTAAGGATTTCGGGGTTCCTAAAGGGATTACCTTAGACCGAGGTATTATATTCACTAGCTAATTTTAGGCTATATTGTGTTTCTACCTAGGTATACGATATCGGCTTAGTATCGTATTTCATTCGTAAATAGATAGCCAAATAGAAAATTTGAATCAAACATTAGAGTATTATTTGTATTACTATTATAGTTATCTATAGGACGACTGGTCTACGAAGGTAGCACTCGCGAAGTTTATATATAATAATTCGTAGCACTCAACTATAAAAACAACCCTATTTTTTGCTATATACGGATTCTACCCTACTGTTGAAATCCACGTTAGGAATAACGTACTAGAAGGAGAGGTACCGACGGCAACCAAGAGAGTAAAAGTTATTAAGGCCGAACGAGAGAAACTAGAGGTACGCTAGCGTAGTAGCGTTAAGGCCTAGAAGAAATTCTATAATAGAAAATAAATCCTAAGAATATTCTAAATAGGTAACAAAGTAATACTATTAGCTAAAAATATTAAATAGTTACGGTTAAGTAAGAAGCTATTAGATCGCTATCTTGGCCCCTTCGTAATTACGAAGGTAATTAGGAACTACAGCTAAGTATATCGTTTATAATTACCTTCGTTATATAAAATTTATAATGTATTTTATATTTCGCTCTTAGAGCTATACTACTAACGAGACGATATCGATAAAGTATTATTACCTATTAAAGTCGATAGTAATAAAGAATTTGAAGTAGAATCTATATAGGCCTATTAAGACAATACGAATAGTCGATAGTACTTGGTACGATAGAAGGGCTATATACCTACTAAAGATACCTAGTAAAGTACAAATAACTTAGAACATATACCTAAAGCATTAGAGAAATATTATAAGTAAAGCTACGCTACGTTACTACCGCGGAAGCGAAGGTATAAAGTATAAAAAAGTAGATTGTATTTTATTACTAAAAGCTATATAGAATGTAACGCTAAAGCTTCGAATGTATACTATCGTCTTTACGCCTTATCCTTAATACCGTAACTCTATAAACTCCCCTCTTCCCAACCTTACTGTCTAGAAGGACCTATAGTATCATTAGAACCCTTCGACTCCTTATCGTCGTTAGAATGGTCTCCTAGGTCGTTATCGTTAGTTGTAGTAACGAAAGATAAGTTGTTCTATAATGGTTAGATAGCGTTATACTTATAGGGTAGCTTACTTACTTAGTAACGAAGGACATCCAAAATGCTATCTAGGGTATTCTATATTTGGGCTTAACTACAAATAATTATTTAGGTTATTCCCTATATCGTCTATAGGGCGTAGGCTAGACGAATATCAGTTTCAACCCGAGATATATATTGACGCTATAGTGCTTAAACTCGAGTACAAGTAATAATCTTTGTATTACCGGTAGCTAGATAGGATATAGCGGTAGTACGAGCGAGTAGGCGGTTGAGCCTAGGAATGCTCGATTAAGGAACCTAAAGATAAGTTAATTAGTAAGAATACTAACGAAAAGAATACCTATATCGTAGTAGGGCTTATTCAACCCGCGGTAGCGGTTGTATACATTCCTACCTATAGTCTTAATATATTAGATATTAGGCTCCTTATTAATACATTTGGAGTATCGTAAACAATAGCGGTAAGATAGCGTCTTAGGCGTACGCATAAAGCGAGGGGTAATACTCTAACGAGTAGGAAGAGTAGATATTATACTATAAGGGTTAGTTATATTACGTAAGTACTATATAATTATAGTAAAGGCGAGAATACTTATATAAGAAGAGTATTAAATAAAGGGGGTAAGAAAGCAGAAGAAAAGTTATAATGTTTTAATATAAAAGAAAGAGGGAGATTAGGTGGTAAGAGGAGAGCCTTTTATAGACGCTAGAAATACTATAGCCTATTTACGTAATTATACCACCTAGCGATATAAAGAAATCGAAACGCTTACGGTACGATAAAGAACTAAGAGGGTGTTTGCGAGAGAATAAAGAAAACAGCAAACTAGAGATCTAGAAAGGTAAGATTGTTAATAGCGCTAAGTAGGTAGGGAGACAGCGGAGAGTGCGTAGAGTACCAATAAGGATAAAGAAAATATTGGGAAGCCAAGTACAAACTAAGGGTATTCAGACAAACTAGACGAAGACCCCTTAGGTTGTCACTAGTAGCCGTATAAGCGCTACCCCAGCGGACCGCTTATGCTTTACTCCTCCAAACCCGTTTCTTCGGCTAACAATGAGAATTACCTTCTGGGAGCTTGTGCCCCGACGGCATTACGGATGCTTGAGGAATGGTCGTAAGGATACGCCTATAAAGGGGGAGGCAATGTCATAGGCCCAAGCGAGGTCATATGGTATTAGCGAGCCAGGCGGGGAAACATATATATATCTTCAGCCCCCTTGGTTTAAGGATCTTTAGAGATCAGTTTGAATAATAACTACTACCTACC